>CAIGRO010290176.1:0-27539 GCA_903798355.1 Fraxinus baroniana
GGGGGGGGGGGGGGGGGGGGCTTGCAATTTCGTTGCCAGCAAAGTAGTTAACCTTCGGATTAGAAGGAAAAACTAAGAACCAAAATAGTTCGCTCGTCTCAGTTAAAACGTTTTAGTTAACCTTTTTCTTCCAAAATTAAACTAGCAGAAATGGCCGATCTCGAAAAATTCCCCCTCGGTTAAACCCAATTGAGTAATGTTATTTATCATTATAATATTTATCATTATAATAATAAAATATCATGATGTGGCAATCTAAGTGAAACAATGAGGTAGAATAGTTCAATTTTCATGAGGGGGGGAATTGAACTATCATATTCCATTATTCCACTTAAGTTGTCACATCACCGATATTCTATCATTATATCAATAAATATCATTATTCAAACCAATTACACATATTTCTTGCTCATTGACATTTTCCTTCTTTTTTGTAGTTGTGCATGACTGCATTCCAGACATACTTTCGTTTCTTTTATCATAACTCCCTTTGGACTCATTACACAACTTTTATATGCTTAAGACTTTATGCTAAAAGCCTAAAACATATAGCAAGACCGTGTTCTTATACTAGGTCCATTTGTAGTTACCACAGAACACAGGAAGTTCATGTTAGTGGCAGAAACACAGGAAGTTCATGTTACATGGTGCACTAGTTTCCACTCATGGGTAAAAATTACCACCATGTTACCAATCCCCTTTCTGCGATCCACGTTATCATGACAACCACCACCACCCCAAAGAAACCCTCTGAGAATTCCTTGCTAATTCTCTCCCCTATGAGGACTCCTATAAAAGCAACAAACCAAACTAGTTACCGGAACATTTCACTAAATATGCAATATTTGCAGCGGACCTGTATAAATTATATAAATGGACACTAAGAGAAGTTTAACAAGTAATCATTATTATCAACCCTGAAGAGTTGCTCAATTGGTCAGACTTTGGGTTTGTTCCCCAATGGTCACCAGTTCGAGTCTCCTTAGGGTCATTGAAGTGAGTACCCGGCTGTAAATTTCAGGGCCCGTGAAATTAGTCGAGGTGAGCACAAGCTGGTTCGGATATCCACGGTTATCAAAAACAAAACAAGTAATCATTATTATCACCTTTAAGATGTTAATGTTCTATGTAAATTGTGTAATAGGTATTGAAGCTTGATTGTAGTAAAACTATCCGAGTTTTCTATTCTTTCAGTGAATCCTTTGCAACTACTGTAGATGCTGAGTTAAGCTAAACCTACCTATAGGCTTAGGGTGGCCACATATTCAAATGCTTAAGGCCTCAAGCATATTGCAACAGGTTAAGCATGTGCATTTTAATTTCTTAATTCAAACAAGAGCTCCCATAGATGAAATGTCTTTCAATCTTAACTATAAAATGCTTACAAGAAGTTGAGAACCATTAGATTTTGGTAGCTGAACAACTTTTAGCACTATCGAACTTGAGGATAGTGTCAGCATTCAATTATTTATGAAACTAGCATTAAAAGGTGTTCTCGTGTCCACAAATTTCGTTCAGAAAGAGTGAAATCTTATTTGAGTACAAGATCATAAAATCACAACAAAGAACCTAATCCTCAATTTATAACGAATTGAAGCATTTCAGTGAACTACAGGATTAGCTTTGGATTGTTTCCATTTTGATCTCATGATAAGCAAAAGAAGTCTTAAGCAATCCACTACCCATAAAGAAAAAGAATAGGAAGATTTATTATGCATTCTTGTGAAGTGGTAGCTACCAATAATCCTAGTGTCATTCTAGATCAGTAACTACGGTCAGATCAGAATTATGCCAAACCAAATAGCAACCAATAATCCTAGTGTCATTCTAGATCAGTAACTACAGTCAGATCAGAATTATGCCAAACCTTTTGGTTTAGCTGGAGTGAGAGGGCGAGATGTTGGTGAACTTTGTACAGTCAAAGGGTCCTATCTGATTGGTTTTCCTTTTCACCTGAAAAAAGCATAGAACATCATTCATAAGACATTGAAAATTAAATATTGGCCGCTTATTTGAAATTAACAATACAAATACAACTTACTATTTTTCTATTTTTCATTTCCTTTTTGACAAAAAGCCATTGATGTTTACTTAACATATATATATATATGAAGATGCTCTCCGATCTGCTTATTTAATTTGCATATACATGTTTCCTTTATGAATACAACAGAGAATCTCAACATATATATAAACTGAAGCAAAAGGAGTACTTCAAAGAAAACGGAATTGAACTTCCACTTTTTGTCACACAAGTGCAGGCAATTCACCCAATTGGTTTCGGACTACTAAGTATGGTGATGGATACAAGCACCAGATACAATACATTAACTCCTAAAATTTCATGATAGGATATGTGGGATGGCATTGATAAAATTAAAAGGCAAACAAATGAAATATTATCAATATCACAAAAAATATTGTATAACTAGATTGCCATGATAAAAAAGAAGAATTTCAAAATTGATAGTTTATTTGTGTTGTAACTGAGTTTTATTTGGGATTTTATTCTTTTAGATTGACACAGGTTATGTCGTCCACATGACAATATCAGAAAGCGTTAGCACTAAAGAAAGTAGATCAAATCCATGACAATCAAAATTGACGAATAAATGGCAACGAGGCCCATGGTTCCTGAAGAACTCAGCACATAATATGGATTTAGATAGCTAGCGAAGTAAAATACTGTCTGAACTACTGACTGCCACATTAGACTAGTTGCAATACAATGAGTAAGCAAGCAAGTAACAAAGATGCCAAAATTTCAAAATCAATATCAAGAAAGAGAATAAAATTCCAAAAAACAATATGATCTCTCTTGTTTTCCAATCTAATATGACTTTGCATGTGAGTTCTCCTATTTTAGAGAATGAGAATGCAAGAGTATTAACATACCGGAGACCATGGATTTGGCTCGGGAAGAGATTTGTCAGGAGGCGAATGTTGTACAACACCACTTTTCATGGTAAGAATATCCTGTTGAAATTTCCATATAAAATTACATATCAATGAACATAATGACTGAATCAATTACATATATCATAAGCTAATAAATTGATAGAATCAAGCATCAAGATAACTAAAAAAGGTGTAATAGAACTTTCGAGTAGATTAAATTAGCATGAAGCAATAAACAAAATGGTAGAAAAATTGTAGCTCTGTGTGATGTTTCATGTTGGAATAATTATTCTCTACCTAGCCTGTCGACTCACAAAAAAAACCAAAATTCACGTATATAAATAGAATTATACTCAAAAAAATATTGAAATCCTTTAAAAGTCTGTTTAGGTCTAGGACGCATTGACGCCCTCCCAACACTACCGAGTTGTGTGTCCCTATGTCGGCGTGTCATGTCCGACACTCGTTCTTGTCCGTGTCTGTGCTTCCTAGGCTAGGGTTAAAGGTCGGATGAGTCCAACAAAACAAACATGTAAGATAAAAGTGAATCTAAGCATAATTAAGAGGATTAACATGCAAAAGGTAACTTTTGTTCAACGGTAATACACAGAAGCCTAACATGTAAAGAATCACGAAACTAAATCTTCCATATTAACCAATAAGTGGATAATCAAAATCCCGAAAATCACCGTTTAACGGTCAACATTGAAGGAAGATCAAAATTAAAACAAAGGAAAATAAATACTTCTTAAACAAGAAAATTAGCATGTACATACTCCATCTAATGAAAATATGAACAGGAATAGACCCATTCATACAAGTCATCAAGTTAATGAAGAAGGAAGTCAAACACATATGAGCACCCACAGCCTTCAAGTTTTACCAAAATGTTTGAAAAATAGAAAATTTCTTTGATTACATGTTAGCCAGACAAAAAATAAAAGCTGAGGCATATAAACTTACCTCTCCAGCAGCTTCAATGGCAGCCAACCATTCATCAGAAAATGGAACAGCATTTTGTGGGGGTACAAATGTACTACTTTTCTTCTTAAGACCATCACCAAATTTATTGCTGCCATCGAAAAGAGACATAACGGCATACTTTCAAAGTCTGAATTCATGATAAGTTTGCATAGATCTTAAAAATTAAGTATAAAAAATCAACAAAGTACACTCTTTTCAAGTAATACTTACATTGATGCAAATGCAGTTTTAACCTCATCAGATTCTTCAATAACAGAAGTAATACTGTCTCGAGAACCTTCAATCTTATTCTGATCATGTATGCATGATTGACCAACAATTTCATCTGCATCTCTGCAAGTTTTATGGTTCAAAGTTGGTTTCTGGACAGTAACACTGGATC
The DNA here is from genome assembly GCA_903798355.1 of Fraxinus baroniana. Taxonomy (NCBI): domain Eukaryota; kingdom Viridiplantae; phylum Streptophyta; class Magnoliopsida; order Lamiales; family Oleaceae; genus Fraxinus; species Fraxinus baroniana. The sequence goes on from CAIGRO010290176.1 coordinate 4,265, forward strand.
TTATTTTGCCTCCATGTAGATCACTTGGTTTTGTAACAGAATCCACCATGCTATCCAAAACAGTAGCTTGATCATATTCATCAGAGATAATGCATTTTACAGACTGAGAGTGATTCTTCAAAGGTAACGCATCATTACTACGGAAAAGATCTTCAAATACAACAGGATTAGGCAATTCCAAATGTCCTGACTGTTCATCGCAATCAGCATCCCTTATATATTGACTAGGATCTGTTGAAGTAAGCTTGACACAACATTCGTTTAATGCTTTGTCATATGACTGCACCATTAAATCCTCCTTGAGTGACACAGTACTCTCCTTATCCGCTCCAAATCCCCCTTCCTTTACTAACAGGGCGGAAGTTCTTAAATTGTTTTCATGATAACAATCTAACATTGGGCTGGAATCTGTAGTCTTTTCAATAATAATTTGCTGCGACTCTTCAAACATCATGCTTCTGGAAAACAAACTACTATAGTTCATCTCTATTGTCTGTGTTTCCTGATGAGGACTGTTTGACAATTGTTTACTTGCAGGGTCCTCCAACAACAAATCAGCTTTCAATTCATTAATTCCCATATTCCACATGTCATTGTCATCTGGAAATCTCCCATCACCTCCAACGAATGACTTTGTTACTTCACTAGGAGAACTATTAAGTTCCAAATAGTTAGCTTCAGCTGTGAGTACACCATCATAACTGTAAGTCAAATCAATTAAAATGTTGCGACTTTCAGAAGATTGGATATTTTCAATGAAATTAAACTGCTTATCCCTGATTAGAGGTTGTTTGATCATTTTGTCTATATTTAAGTCATCATCATGAACTGCAGCTGGAGCCTGAGTACTTTCCATGTAAACGTCAAAAAATTGATTTCCATCTTTTCCAGCCATAGAAACTACTGGAAGTGTCTCAGTGAGTTTTTCTTGCAGGGATTCTATACAACATGCTTGTTTTTCTGGCAACAACCAATCACTTGTATGCAATATATAATTATTCTGTGAATCTAGTTCAACTTCTTGGTGAATGTCCTGAAGGTCTGAAGCTTTTCCTGATTGCTTGTTACTAGCACCAACCACCAATATATGATTGATGTCATTCTTAGAGCTTTCAATAGTTAATATATCTTCCGGAGCCTGCAGTTGTGCCTGTCCCACAAGTGAGTTATAAGTTCTCGCATCTGCAGTCGCAGCTTCTACTGAAAGATCTTTATATTCGTTCTTAGATGCAGAACATGGACTTTTCATATTACTTTCTAGAGCTTCATAATCTACATTTCCAACATACCAACTTCCATATTCTTCGGACGTTTTAGCTGGTTCATTACCTCTTCCATTTATCTTCAAAATATGCTCATCTCCAGTAAGGTCCGGATCAGTCTTTCTAAGGGAGAACTTTAATTGGTCAGTTTGCTCTCTAGGTGGTTCATGAAAATCCTGCATACATGTTTCCACCAAATTACTCCCCACTGTCGAAGAATTCTGCCATCTGTGATCATTTACCTCTCCAGGTCGTGTCTCGGATCTGATATCATGTTTTGAGATAGAAAATTTGCAAATTTTTGGCTCTTCATGTGGTTCATTGGTTGCAACTTTTGCATCAGATCCACTTGTGCCAAGCATGAAACAGTCGTGTGGTGACACTAGATTTGAATTTCCCCATCCACTCATACAAGATACACAATTTCCTGGACTACCAAGGATAGTACTCTTAAGCTTGATATCATCTGTCACTTTTTCACATGAAGTACATTGTAAGGGAACTTCATTGCCATTCTTCTGAAATTCTGTATCCTCCTGGGGCATTGTCTTCTCAATTTCAATTTGCTTGAGAACGTCCTGAATCTGTCCATTGACATCAATGTTATTACCTTTTGGCTCAGAACTGTTGGCATCAAATAAAACCTTTGTTCCCACCTTCTGTGTGGAGTTTTCCTCCATGTTAGATTCAATTATTCCACGTGAAATAGCCCTGACGTCAAATGGTGCAGAACATTCTGATCTGGAGCTTATGGGCCTATTGCTATTACTTGTGCTTGCTTCAGTGCCATTGGCCAGCTTCGGACTTTTCCTCAAAGTATTATGTGACCTTAAATCTTCAAGTTTTTGTATCCCACAAACATTCGAGTCTGTATTTCTCCATGATAAGCTACATGAGCCTGAAGTTTTAGGCTACAGAAGCAGTTGGGAGTTAGCACAAAAACCTTTTGTTGCAACAGAAAATCAGAAAGCCTATACTTGGGTTGAATTATAAAGCCATACCTGACTAAAAAACGATAATGATGGTGATGGCATTCTCAAACCTGATGGTCTGGGGGCTGGATTTGGTGAAGGATGCATATTACCTCCACTGATGCAAGCATTCTGAGCAACCGAAATGGAGATTGTTGTGGGCTCATCTCGGCTCTCAAATGAATGCCCTGGGTTAAATGGAACCATATAATCCGAAATCATCTTTGAACCAGAATTATTGGGTTTGTCAACAAGCAGGGGACTTTTATCAATTGATAATTGTCTTTTCTGCAATGAGTTTTCCTGTGAAATCTATAGTTAACGAACTGTTAGCAACATAATCCAGGACAAGACAAAGATATTGGTACTAGTCAAGTGATAAGAAGTGCTTTTTTAAGTTATCTGCTAAATTAGAATGTCCAATAGTAACTGTTCTGGGCTATCATTAAGCTGAAGGCTGTCGAAAAAGAAGGTAGGTCCTTACCGAATTTCCTTTTGAATGGCGGGATGGTCTTAAAGTACCAGCTTTTGATGTATCTTCAGTGTTTTTCTGACTTTTGGAGGATCTCTTTGATCCTATATTCCTCTGGATGCTAACAACTGCATACGTAATAGGGAAATTTACTATATACTAATATAATATTATATGCAGCGTGATAATAACAAGAAATTAAAATTGTGAAATTATTGAGTCAAGCCTCTACAAAATTATAAGCATACAAATGAAATGGCGTAGAGCAACCCGACTAGACTTTCAACTCAATCATTTTATATGTTGTAAATGAGAAAATAAATGATCCAACACAGTGATGCGTAAGTTAAGTATCGCTAAGAGATCACCTGGTTCAGTAACCTGGTTATGCTTCAAATAGTTCGCTCTAGGACCTGACTTTGGAACGGGAACTTTCAGCAGCTTCAATGCATTGGTTGCAGATTTGGCAACAGTTATATTTGCTGGCCTTTTTAAGGTATAAAAGATTAAGGGTCACCTTATTCAAAACTTCAGAATGCAAGCGAGGAAAAACACAATGTACCCAAAACATGCAGATCATACAATACATTATAATTATATACAAGGATATCATGATGGAGGCAAAGGTCGAGTACTGTCACCACAATTGGACCCAAATTTGCTACTAGGACGAGTTGATTTTTGTGAAGTCTGGGAGAATGTAAACAAAAGAGAGACCGAATAAGTTACACAACTTCCTGTCAAAAAAGAGATTACGGATAGAGAGCAAAAAAACTGACAATAGAAGTTGAAATGACATCATTAGAAGCTGATGAATCGGGCTTTGGTGATAGGCAATCAGTCCCATATTTATCCAAAGCTTCGTTTGGAGGTTCTTTCATTACATCGTTTTCAATTGCTGGAGTATCAGCAGATTCCATAGTATAACATGAAGCGCTGGAAATTTCTTCATCTATAGCAAACAATCCCTCTCCACAAGAGGTACCACTAATTGTAGAGAGTTCTATGGGATCAAGAACACCTGAGGACAGAACAAGAAGCCAGGCTTTAAAATTTCTCTTCCAATTAAATACAACTATTCAAGTATAATAATGGAAAGGGATATAATAAACTTTAACCTTCTTCAGTGAAAAAGGCTCTATCCCATGCTAGGCTTTTCCGTAAACTGTATCCCCCTCCCTTTTTCTTCCTCTTCATCGGCAGTGGTTCTGCACTCAGTTTCGTGGGGTCTGATTTGTTAATATTAACATTCTCTTTGAAGCAGCTTCCTCTGGAGGATGAAGAACAAGGATTTGCTAAATTCTCAACAATTTTTAAGCGCTCTGCAAAAGAGAAGTATTTAATATTGCATATTTCAGTATTATAGCAATTAGCAAAAGTCGACATACATATGCAAATCTTTACATAAATCAATACAATTGCAAATATTTGTATCTGTTAGTCTGTATATAAATACACATGTACACCTGCTAATTTCAATCACTGCCTCACAAACAGGAATAGTGTTAAAGTAGTAAAAGTTATAAAGAAAAAAAATACTAAAAAGTGAATTTCTATATCTCAATCAAACAGAAAATTAACTCTCTGCGCAATTTCACACAGAAGCTAAAATAGAAAAAGCATACACAAATAAAGCTAAAATAAGCAACATCTGATAATTAAAAAGAACAATCCAAACCCTAGCTGACTGAAATCATTACATGTAGAATTTATTAAATAGTAAACATAATAACTCTATATACAAATCAAATACATTTGAAAGAAAAATAGGAAAAGAAAAGCATACTTGTAATTGCCGGTGAAGCGCGAGTGGAATTGGCGGACCGATTTTTCAGATCCGACCTCATTTCACTATCACAGTCTTTCGGTTGATATTGTGAATTTGTAATATTCGAAATGGATTATATACATAGATAACTTTCGAAATTTTGATTTGAGCGGGATTTAAATCGGGGAAGCACGTTACAGCAGTTGCCAAATGATGTGGATAATTGCATTTTTTTTTTTTTCTATTTTTGTGACTAGCATTAAAAAAGGGGTGTGTTTGAGCCACATTATTTTGGAAGAATGTATTCTGAAATAGTAGATTGATAGAAAATATATAGTTAAAAAAAAAAAGAAAAATTATTGATGTGATGGAAAATATTATTTTATTAAAAAATGTGACATTGAAAATGAGTAAAATAATGAAAATGAAAATTTTAACGTGTACCAAACAGGGGCAAAATGTTTTTTTATTTTGAAGAAAACAAAAACCTATGTTTTTCTTAAAAGCAAGAAAAATTTAAGTATATTTTTAAAAGTTGAAAAATATTTTACATGACAAAAAATAGCAATCAAACACTTCAAAATAGGATTCTGAGTGGAAAATTGATTTTTTTCATAAAAATAAATATAATCAAACACACCATTAAAAAATTTTCTATTTGTACAACACCCCTCCCTAGAGAGGGACCCACATCCAATAAAAAATTTGTAAGCCCTCTTATTGTAGGAGGACTGTACATCGATGTGTACATATTATATGAATGTAATATGCATATTTTTCCTTCCTTATTTTATGTGCTCGTATGATTAATCAGTGCCAAAATGTACTCATTACATTCATATTTTGATTTAGTTAGCAATTCTATGGATATGACGTAATTTGAAAGAAATAAGCAAACAAAGATCAAAATGAAAGAAAACGAAGTTTGGGGACTGAAATGTAAATACTCAAAAGTTATATGGAACCTCACGATAAAAATTTGAGAGTGTTAGGAGTCAATTGGATGAAAAAAGACATCAAATGGATAAAATACAATCAAAGTATGATCACACATCAATTTCCAATCGAAAAAGTTATGCACTAGTTTTCAGCCTCATATTGAGACCCATTTTTGACATGGCAAATTGTCGAATTTGAAGATGATATCTGAAGCAAAGTTGTAGCGATTTGAGTCAGCTTTCCAACGTATCTTGAATTGTCTCAATCGGATATCGAGAGAGAAATACGTGGTCAAAATACTAAAGGTTGCCCAGTTATATTGCTCCCGACCCTAAATTTCAATTACGAGAGCCAATTTTTATGCCTGGGCGGCCGCCCCATTTTCTACTGGGCGCCCGTCCAGACCAAATTGGGGAGAATTTTCTGGTTTCCGAATTAAAATCGGAAACAACTATGAATACATGATTTGTAACTCTAGAACGTATAGAACGCTTCACATCTTCATTATTCATTATTTTGCTCTTAGAATTATGAATTGTAACTAAATTTTTACACTTGGTCGAAGAAAATTGAAGTCTCGAAATCATATATTGTGAGATCTAAATAGTTTTTCTTATTGTTTAATTCTTATTTTGCATATTTAATATTCTTCTGTATTTATTCTCATGATTGCTGTGTTTAATTGCCATGAGGCTTACTAGTTTGTTATTTGAATTTTAAGAAGAATGTTTAAATAGATTGAATGCAATTGTTGGTGTTTGTGTTGTCTAATTTATCGATTTCTCTATTATGTAAAGCTGTTATTAAATTGAATTTTGAGCTCTTGTCTAGGGTTATTTAATAATTAGGGTTAATTAAAACGTTGTTTTCTAACTAACTAAAATTAATGAGAAATATGAATTAATTTTAACGGTGAATATTCATAATATGAATTGAATTATCATTGTATATATGATCAATTATGAATTTCCGACAGTGAATGTGGACTTAGACCAATGTTCCTCTTTTGATTGTTTTCGTTAATTTAAATTTTATTATTATTAATTGCTTTATTTAAAATTGTTTGCATACAAACCCCCCAATCATTGTGGAAAGCATAAAATACTGAATTACATATTCTTCGTAGGATCGATCCTTACTTCCACTACTATATTAGTTTTAGAGGTTATGTATTACTTTTGGATGCCTTCGATAGCACACGCCAACAAATAACAAAACCCAAATGGTCCTCACGTGTTAAATGCAATTCGTGGTCACTTTAATTTTAACCAAAATTTTAATTGGATCACTATACTTAAAAATTTGTACCAATTAGATCGTCATACTTTAATTTTGTGTCGTTTAAATTACTAATGTTTAATTGTCTCTATATGAGTTACTTTGTGCAAATTCATCGTATTGTCTAACGTCATACAATAATGTGGCCATTCAATATTAAGGTCATCCTACGTGTCATAGAAAATGATATGAAAAGATGTTGTGTTCTAAATGATTCGTCTAAACCGGAAAAATGCCTCATCTAGCGCCTAGACTAAAAAATAGTGATGGCAACGAGGCGGATTCGGGCCTCCGTGTCATAAAAAATGATATGAAAAGATGTTGTGTTCTAAATGATTCGTCTAAACCGGAAAAATGCCTCATCTAGCGCCTAGACCAAAAAATAGTGATGGCAACGGGACGGGTTCGGGGCGGGTCCCGCCTTTGAAGAGGCGGGGCGGGTTCTTGCCCCGTTTAATGCCTCATTTAGTTTTTTTTTTTTAAACCAGAAATTTCCAATTAAATACAAATTCAAAATTTTATAATCCAAAACAAACAATACTTAAAATAACTACATCAATATTCAAACCAAACAATGTTCAAATTTTTTTTTTTTTAACTAGGCTGGGCGGGGTGGGACACCCCCACCCCGCGACCCGAGGAGGGGCACCCCGCCCTGCCCCACCCCTCCCCGTCAGGGCGGGGCGAGGTATTTTGCCATCTCTACTAAAAAATGTGCATATTGCCGTTTGGGAAGTTATTTATTGAAAAGTCCAACCATATGTGTTCTATTATTTATTTATTGATCTAAATTAATTAGAATAACAATAAAAATAGAAAAACGTCCGATATCTATTTTATTATTTCTCCAATTAAATCATGTCTAATGTAACATACCAAATATATCATCAGTGTTTATTTCAATAATAAAGAAAATGACCCACTTGAGAGTAGTTCTCACTTGGTAAAGGAGTCGAGCACGACCACAAAATTACTTCAATAAAGGGCAAATTCAACAAAACTCGATGCGACAATGAATAGAATGAAATAAAATTCAGTAATTACAATAAAAGAATAGCAGTATCTTTTGCATTTGATAGTGAAGTGTTGACAATGTCATTTAATTGCTCTGTCGTGTAACGCCCTTTCTCAGTTCTCTGTTAGTCTATCTTAGACCGATGAATCCTTTGAAGAATTTTCTTCTCCTGAAATTGTGTTCTCTAAACGGAAGCCCCTGACCAGCATTCTTAAGAAGAGAAAGGAAAATCAAAATTTAGAAGCTAAGCATGTGTCTGGGAAACATTTTAAGCAAATAAGTTACTTCTACTAACAAAGACAAACTTAACCACACATTCAAAATTACTACTCATTATTATCCACACATTTTGTAGTCCCCACCACTATTCCTCCTAAAAATATTGCTCAAACAAAAGCTAAGCAGACTGAGAAATTAGACCTAGTAGGAAAGCCCGTGGAGAATGATGCCATGCGAAAGAACAACAAAATGTGTATATGGAATTGGCTACAGGGTTTTAATCTTACTTGTGCTTTAAGTTTTGGAGGGGAAGCAAAATTTTAGATAACCTATCAAATTTAGAACTTGAAGGTGCGGATTGTTAGTCCTCTTTGTATTTTTCTTGTCACTCACACAGAGGTCTATTTTTTTCTCTATTTGCAGAACGGATGAGCATTTTGAACCTGCGGGCTCTAAAGTTGATATACATCATGCATGAAAATGTTTGCTTTCCCTCGTAAATAAAAGAAAGCGAAAACAAATGCAGAACCCTATCACGTGTTATTTACATTTTTTCTTCACATTTTAGAATTGTGTACACGACTATGATTGGATTTTGAAAAGCAGCTATGGAAGATGAAACATAAATCATGGATCAACTAAGCACTCTTGGGGACTTTCTTAAGTCGACCAAAATATATATCAACCCGGAAGTTGAGTGATTCCCTCTTTCTTGACATGTCTATTTCACTGAGAGTCTCTCCGACATAGTGCCCAGATCTTCTACCACTGCTTGTGCGGGGGCTTCCTTTAAGGCAGAACGCTCCCCTACCGATGTATTTTACATACCACAGCTTTGGAGATATTAAATTTGTCCAAGATGCAAGTTTGCATAATGCATAAGCATACCATTCTAGAAATATACGTACATCAAATAAACTTGTTTGAAACATTCCTTAGTGGAGCACAGAGCAAAACTCCCCACACATAATTAAGATATGAAGTTAATCAACATATTCCAAGAGAATAAGCCTTGCAGTTGTTCAGTGTAGTAACATAGTTTAGTCATCTTTTGATTTGTCAAATTGATAATAGAATTGCATGCTAAATTCAGCCAGGTCATGCAGCATCAATTAGAAACATGGATCAAATAGCTAAAAACATACAACTATTTGGAAATGTCCAGAATGAAATGTTTCCAGACCACCATTGCAGCCAAAGCTACTGGTATTCCAGTCGAATTGCAAATCTCCCAACATTGCCCTATCATTCAACTCTTAAAGTGACTTACAAATTTATATGAATGTTTTTCACTCAAACCTAGTTTTGCACTTAAACTGTATTAATGAAAGAAAATGGAACCATACAACCACCGAGGGCCGAGATGATTTAAAAGCATAGGATTATTATAAATTCCTAGTTAGCACGACAAAGTTATCCTAGTCACTGATGGACTGAGGGATTGAAGGGGAGGGGGGAGAAATTAACAAGTTAAAGCACCCATCTCAGAGCTTACCAATTTTAAGACACCTAATAAATTTTTCTAGAAGGCCTAGGTTAGATTGGCTCATTTGTACAGGCCGGCTCTGAGATTTATGAGGCCCTAGGCAACAAATTGTTATGAGGCCCTTAAATATAAATTTTATAGTAAGAATAGAAGTTTCTTTAACACTAATCGTGATCGATTCAAATTCAATCTCTATAGCTTTTGAAAAATGAAATGAGCACTTTTAGAATAAATAACTTTTTTTTTTTACTTTTATATAAATTAATTTATAAATTTCAAAGAGATTTTATTAGGTTAACAAAAAATTATATAGGAGATTTCTTTGATTTTTTTTATGCATTGATTTTTTTTTTTTTTTTGAGTAGATCTTGGTAGATAGAAAAACACAACAAAATATAGTACTAGGAAATAGTTTAATTATAGATCCATTTTATTTCTTAAACAAGAATTTAAGTTAAATATCTTTAAAGGGCTAGAGACCCAACTCACAAAAAAAAAAAAAAAAAAAAAGAAAAAAAAAAGGAAATATTTGTTGGGTTTTGGAGTTCAATTTTTTTTTTTAGGCCCTTTCAAGCTGGAGGCACCTAGGCAATGGCCTTGGTCACCTTGGGCCAAGGCCAGCACTGCATTTGTAGCTTGAGACCGAGAGTATATTCACTTATAAAAAATATATTTCTTCTGTCGTGCATTCAAGTCACATAAACGCCGTCATAAAAAGTTCACCCACATTTACTTTAGATAAGATCACATATATCAAAATCTTACAAGGATTCGAGGTCACTCATGCCAGGCCAGTGTCCGTGGGATAACTCCCCAGCACCCTCAAGAATGTTGCGAATTCCTGCAAAAAGGCATATAATTTGATGACGGAACAAGAATAAACAGATAATAATAGAAGTTGAAAGAGCAAATAGAGAATATCAGAGCTTGAAGTAAACACTACATTTAGTGCTTGTGTGGGAAAACTTAAAAAGTTGATAAAAACTAGAAGTCAAAGTCAACAATTAATTCAACTGCACATTTTAATGGGACCCACAACTTTTATCAACATCTCAACCATACATTTCATTAAATTTTATCAAAATCTGCTAAAATTTTAATCAAAAGCTTTGTCAAACAACCCCTAAGTGCCTTATAGACTTAATCTAAGCAAATCAGAACTTTCTGAACTGAAATAAACTTCATCAACTTGTTGGAACAATATAGTCTACCGTCTTCTTATAAACTCTGTAAACTTAAGGAATCAGAATCCTGCATACTAGGAAAATGTTAAAAAATAGGAAACAACCAAAACCTAAGGTAACTAAGAAAGCTTGACGCACTAAGAGAACTTCAAAACCTACTATAACTACATGATTCAGTGAAAATTGTTGAACAAAAGAACTCCACTCGGTATGCTTCAAATTGAGTTTCTTTTGTGAATTCAAATACCAAAGTGCAACATGATGGATAAACAACAAAAAACTGATGTAACAAATAATGTTGCCAATATGAAGAGCACAAACTAAGGCATAAAATTCCACATCATGTGCTCATCCCTATCATAATGTGAATTACTATGGCGTCAAGACAAACAGCCACAAAAACTCCAATGTAATTCCTCCATCATTTAGTGTGGAAGTATTGGGTGCATTGAAAGACCAAAAGGCATCACAAGACATTCGAATAGTCAATATCGAGTTGCCAATGTTGTTTCCCACTCATCTTCACTCCTAATCCAAAGTTGATTGCCACCTTTTAAGCCTGCTCAGAATATGCAATTGATCCAACTAGTTGGTCTAGCATCTTATCGTATCCTTGAATTTAGAATTGACACAACAATAATTTACAATTACATGACTGTCTATACAAATTCTCCATGATCCATCTTTTTTTTTTTGAGTCAGCAAGTACACTACTTTCACTTCTTAGTATGAATCCCATAGCAATCAGATGTCCCACTTGATGTTATATTTCTGCTTGATATGCTAGTGGTCTATGTTATTGTCGCTCCTAATATCCAATCAATTACATGTTAAACATCTCTCATTGGTGGTGGTAAAGTGGGGGAAGTCTTTGATCATATTATGATCAGCCTTTTGAGTTTCTAACTGGTAGCATGAACACTCTTATTATTCCTAGAATCCTACCAAACAACATATGAAAAACTCCACTCCCTAATTATCTTCTCAAATTGGAGAGTTTTGAGAAATGACTAGCCTGTGTCATAATAGTATAGATCTCGTGATTCCTCTTTAAAAGGATGTGATGCAGCTTCTTGTCATATTTGTGAAATGGAGGTCTATGGTTAGGAACAATGGGCATATCACTATCAAGAAAATATTATCATCCTAGTAAGATGAGAGGCGTCCATGGTCTGGACATCACAACAAACTTCATCTTGCTAAATGTACTCATCAAAAACACTTCTGAGCAACAGGAATTTTCAGTGGCTTGACTACTACTTTAGATATTATATTTCAGAAGTGTAGTCGTAAATTATCACACTACACACCTTTTCTTTGCAGTTGACCTGGGTTCAAAAATACTTCATCGTCTTAAATCCTCCTTTCTTCCGACTACAGAAACTCACTGAACAACCAGACTTTCTTCTTTTATAGGCAATAGAACAATTTCATCTCCCTTAATCTCCACATCCTTCCAACAATGAAGTCTTGCCTTGGATGGGTAGTACTTTTATTTTCTCTTCTTTATTATTAGCAAGACTGTCCTCACTCTTCATAAATAAGTTGACGAAGAAACTTCAATTCAACTTCTATTATATTAACTTGATGAAGAGATGCATAAGTATGACCTATCTCATGAAGATACATTGAATGGTAGATTGTGTAGAATTTTTTGTCATCGGCTCTCCCAGCTCCAAAACATAGAATTTTTTTCTTTTTTCACGTATATAGACCCTTCAACAACTTTGTTTGGTGTACGCCCAATTTTTGCTGGTTGCCTGGAGCCTTTTAGATGTCATCTGTGTAAAGTTTATATCCAAAACAGCAACTAAATTTCTACTATTCAAAGGACACTAGCACCATATTGACCCACTGTTTCATGCGCTTTTGGAACATATTTATATGAATATCAACCTTGGAAATATGGCAAATTGGCAATTCTCAATCTCAAGAAATGACAAGCTATGAGTTGCTCATCAGTCTAAAAGGAGGCCGGCTCGATGTGATAAGTTATAAATTTGTGGGTTACTCGGCAACAACAACATCCAGTTGACGCAATGTGTGGAATCGTTTTAACAAGGCCACCATATAATCGGCAAGCAAAAATTACTTTCACAACTTTACATTCATCAATTCCTAAGTAAGAATATTCAGTTTTCCTAGCCTAGTTCACCGCTCTTCCAACCATTTGCATCACAGTAAGGAAACTCTCTTTTGTTTTAGTTTCACAAAGAGTAGCGCATGCTCTTCCTGCATTGACTTCCATTAGAAACAATTCTCCAAGATTGCTTCCTAGTTTTGTGCATCCCTTCTTCAAACTCCTATTGATATTAAGAGATTGTTAACCACTCTTCTAATCTATCGAGCTAAGATCGGCATGAGCTACATGTTCATGGAAAGGGTTAACATTCTTGAACAAAATGTCCCTTTCATCCTCCAAACCTCCTGCCAATAGATCAGAAGGTTAGCAGTTGCCTTTTGGTACCTCCCTTTGGGCTTCTGTGTGATCTCTACGTAATTTTTCCATCTCAAGTTGTTGTATCCTCATCCACATCCCTTCCATTTGTTGAACTTGTATCTACCTAGGAATTCTTGATTGCTGCATTACCATGATAAATTAAGATTGATGACTGCTTTAATATCAAAATTGACCAGGAAACAAGCTTAAACCACAAATGATAGAAGATATTGAAGAAATTAAGAGACAATAGCAGAGATCGAAGTAAATACTGGAGATTTAGTGCTAGACTTAAATCTCAACAAACCAGAATTTCTGGACTAAAGAATAAAGTTCTTCAATCAATGTTGTTGGGTTTTTTGATACTCAATAAATTCGAGTGATGATGTTAAACCGGTTTTATAGTTTGGATTAGACTTTATAGGCCTTGACCGATGATTGAAGTGAAATGTCGACACCACAATGAACGAACCATTCCGACAACCCAAGTGGGCCGTTTGAAGTAGCCTAATCTCATTAGTGTTGCTCATGGCCCGGCTTGATACCTAATAAATCTGGGACGATGATTTAAAACAGTTGTCGGATTATTAGCGACACCATAGACTTGTCCCGACTCGAAAACAACCTATACTTTTGAATGGCTCAAGTTTGGGTTTGGATGCTTATGTTGTTAGCCCATTTATGTGGTTAGTTGTGAGAATTATTTGGTAGCCCATTTAGTGGACTTTGGCCCATTTGGAGGGAGTGTTTGGCCCAAACTTTAGTGACCTAATTGATCCCCTTTTATTCCCCCCATTCCATCCATTTCTAGTATGTGAGGTGTGTGTGCAAGAGAGTGAGGAAGAGAGGGCAGCCGAGAGAAAAGAGAGGCAGCCGGTTCTTGGTGGTTTTTCTTGGTGAGTTCCAACCATTGTTATTCTCTTCCTCTTCCTCCCTGTGTGGGCTTGCCATCACCACCACCATCACCGTATCTCCTTTGTGGGGACGAAACTTGGAGCAAACAAAGTGTAGAAGTTTTGGGTCGAGCCTTAGTAGTGTGATGTTCGTTTGGTTGTTTTCTGAGCCCGAAAATTGGTTATTGGACCCCAAAATCGTACAAATGTTGTGTTGGATTTTGGCCTATACCTAGGCTCTAGAAACCTTAAGACTTCAGAACAATTCTAACTAGGACACTCATATAAATAAGAAAGTCAAAAACCCACTGTAACTAGAAAAGTTAAACCAGTAGGAAAATTCTAGAACCTATTATAATTAGGAAGTTTAGATGAGTAGAAACTAAGGGTGTGTTTGTGCTACATTATTTTGGAAGAATGTATTCTGGAATAATAGATTGATGGAGATGTGTGTCTGAAAAAGAAGGAAAAGTTATTGATGTGATGGAAAATATTATTTTATTGAAAAATGTGTGGTTGAAAATGAGTAGAAAAATAAAAATAAAAATTTTAATGCGTACCAAACAAGGGCTAATTCTAGTTAAAACTTAAAAGAAAAGGAACCAAACAAATTTAATGTAAAAATACTAATCCAAGAAGGATTAGAGAAAAAAGCCTACCCTATATAACTTCATGAACAATACAAATTACTTCAGATAGGATCTTAAGATGGTTACAAACCATACCTTCAGATGACCAAGAGCATTTTGGGCTCTTTGGTCAGCCATGGATGCTTCAAAATCAACATAGAAAAGATATGGGAAATATCTGCCAGAATGTGATGACTCATTAGAAGTGATTGCAAAGTAATAAAATAGCCAGATGTTTAAGATGCGAATGGTAATAAAGCGTCTATTGGAACCAAATATGCGTCTACTATAACAAAATGCAGTACATTCTATGTAGACATGTTTATGTGACTTCATTTACAAGATTAATAACAAAAGTTAACAGTTTGCTGTGCATGTACATCGGAAATCCATTGGCACTGTCATCAAGTGTTGGCAAAGTCTGCTTCTGCAGTGGACGGCTTTCAATCTACATAGGCAGAAAATTAACACTGTATTTGAGACATGGACAATAACTGACCAGAGACGACACTTACAGGATCAAAGGAAAGAAAAACTCACCTTTGTAAGGTTAACATTCCTCAAGGCAAAAACAGCAAGTGCTTTGAAAAGCATCCCTGGACCCTCCTCGAGTGAGAAGACTATACTTGTCTGATAAATGAATGATATGATAAATAACTATGTGCACAATGACTGCAAAGAGAGCATAATAATGAAGTCAAGATATGCGCTCCAGTTTGACAAAGCTTTTTTGAGATTATAAGCTGGATGGTCCATGAAATGTGTGGTTAAAAAGTAGATAAAAGTTGTGGGTCCAATGAAATGTGGTCAAAAATGAAGTTTGACTAGCTTATAATCTCGAAAAAGCTTTGTCAAACAGGGACTGCATTTCTTTTCAAGTTCCTACAGCTGTTATATGCGGTGGCAAACCTTGAAAGGTTTATCAGTGCCTGGTATAATAGGTTCCCTAGCCAGCATAAGGAAGCGGGTGACATTATCAGAATCATCCTGGACAGGAACAAGGAGGACAAATGATAAAATACACATGTTCCTGTATATTAACATGTGAGACTTCACATGCTACCAAATATCAATTTATCAAATTAGAAGTCCACAAACCTACCTGTATGTCTTCAGCAAGTATATTCAAACCATATATTCTAGCAGCAGTCTTGCTAGCAACTGCTCCAGCATCCTTGAGTTTATGGAAAGCAACATGCTACACTCTCAAAAAGCAAAAGCATGAAAGTTAAAAATACGAATTAGACTCAACTAGTTCTCTTAGCACAAGCATAAACCTAACTAAAATATCCAAGGTGTGTAAGAGAAACTGATCGTGCTTTTTTCTGAAGCTAATCAGACAGGAGAATGGCCTGAACCTAGGGACTTGAAAATGTTGGTTTCAAATTCCTTTGCAGGTAAATAGCCCATGCAAGACTAGCTATAAGAAAGAATGTGATGAAAAATGATAGATCAGAGTGTAGAATGGAACATCATTAGATCTGGAAAATTGATGTAGCTATCAAATTTTACTCACCTTGGCTGCACCAGCAGTATCATCCACAGCTTCTCTGACCAGTCCCAATGAAGTTAATGTGCTCTCACACTGTGCAAGAGCCTGGAGCATCAAAGTATACAGGTTATGATCTACATCTCTGTTGGATGCATTCGATTATTACATGAACACACCTGAGGATGGCTAAGAACCCTTTTTAGGTCTTCAACTAGGACTCCATGGTTAGCTAGTAAGCAATGTCTTATTGCAAGTTTAACTTCTCCAACTATATGCAACCTGTGTCGCAGTAGTAGGTCATAGTTCCGGTGGATGCTACCGCCCAAAGAATTTTCTATTGGTAAAACTGCTCTATCAACAACCCACTTTTCAACAGCCTGTGCAATTTCGACCCAAAAGAAAGGCGAAAAAGATGAGGTGAGACCAAGGATCATTCAGATTCATCAATTAGAGATGGCCATTTTTTATCTAGTAATCTGCAGTTTGACTCACCTAACATATTCATCTTATCCTTCTTTCGATAATATATTCAATATGTCTGTTGATGGATTGCAAATATATTACATATACAAGTTCAATGTAAAATGGTTTATCCCTTTTGGCAAATAGTGCATATCAAATAATGTTTGCATAGACTAGGATACAGATGAATGTAGATTCTGGAAGGGATGACCTACCATAACAATTTAAAGAAATATTGAACATTTTTAAAGAATACATAGATGACAGCAAAGTTTCAGCACAATATAAATTTTACAGATATTTCTCCTCGTAAGATGTCCATCAAAGGAGAACTGATTAATAGAGTAGTTTTGCAATATTTTAAAATTACATAGAATTCATGCAATACATAATATTCAAGTCCTCTCTATGCACATCTCATTAATACTGAATACAACGTGCTGCTCACCACGTAAAATATCTCTCCCATCCTCAGGTTGAGTCTGGTAAATGTAAAGCATATTATAAAAGACAGAGACAATGACAAACAGAATATGAAATTTTCAAAAATCATAGAACTGATCCAAACTATGCATTATAGTTAAAAGGGTTTTACTGTCCCAAGTATATGTGGTCGCATTGGAATTTAGCAATAAGAAGAATATCCCAACTTCAGTGCTCATTTTGGTCATCAAAATTATCAAACTACATTCTCTCTGTCATTTATTTTTTATTCACTCTTCTCTCTCTTTCTTTATTTTGTCAGGCTTGTATTTGAGAGGTTGTGATGATTTAACGCCACTACATTTTAAGAGACAATTGCAAATGACAATTGCAGTACTTAATTGAGCATGTGAACATACGTTTTGATCATACAACAACATAGAAGGCAGTATACCAGCATATATCTAGCAGAACAAGAACTTTATAAAAATGAAATGATAGAACCGAAGACCATTCAGTTTAGCAATGATATCAAATTCATAACCAGCATAAGAGAGGCTACATTTCCATCAAAAAATTAACAAATATCCGTATTTTAATCTAGACAAGAAGCCGTTCCATAACTTACCTCAAACGCTGTGTCGAACTGTTCACATGGAACTGGTTCACAATTCGGGTATGCCTTTTCTGCTGCAGACTCACTATATGCACCTCGAACCCCCTTTCAAGAAAAATACTAACATAACTTATTTAAGTTCATTCAAAGATATGGTCCAGGCACTAGGGTTAAAGTACATGGTACCACATACATTAATAGCATTGTAAGCTTCAAAGCTTTCAAGGTAATCAATGTCAATACCTGATAAGCAACACGGAGGCGAGACCTTCCCGAGCTCAAATTAGACAATTGGGCAGACGTTAAAGGCCCTGAAAATCCAAAAATCAATAATTCATCCCCAGTAAACTTCAAAAATCGCAAACCCAGTAAAATAATAAAATAAAACATACTCGGAAGTGAAGCGGGAGAATCTTTGGAATCAAATTCGTAGGGGGAGTCTTGAATGAGCTTCTGCAGGTCAATTGCTTTGAACTTTTTATTATTTTTGCTATTGGTATTGCTGTAGCAGGCGTGAAGGGGGATTTTAAGGCGTCCTTGGGAGAGTTGTGCGGCTTTGAGAGGCTTCCGATTATGGATTTTGGAATCGGGATGCATAAACGGGATTGGGGATCGTGAGGTTGTGGCCGCCATTGTTGAAATGTTGCATGAGAGAGGGAGGGAGAGTTTGAAGATAATACAGGTCGATTCTCAACTAATGGCGGTGAACTGAAACACCAATTAATTTCGCCATAAATTACAAATTTCCACCGGTCTACGAGGGGCCAATGGGCCAGGTCGGCCGGGGCTGCTCAGGTCGTTATTTCAAAATTCTTTAAAGTTTATTTTTAAATTATAATTTATTTTTCTATCACTTTTTATCGATTGCATATTTTTTAATAAAATAATATTACATATAAACTCAAAAATATTTCCTTTTCTTTTAACCATACATTTTCCAAAAAAAATAATATTCATCTCATTATATTGTGGAATAATAGGGGTCCAACGGTTGCTAATTCTAATATTTATTTTCAATTATATATTTATTCAATAAAATATTTTGCATATAAATTAAAAAAAAAAAAACTCTTACATTTTAACCACATATTTTTCAAAAAATTATCATTCAAAACTCAGAGTCTGTTTGTCTACCATTATTGGTAGAGAAATGGAGTAAAGAATAATATTTTTTGGAGAATGTGTGGTTGAAATTTAAAGTAACTTTATTGGTTTGTGTATGGAATATTTTATTGAGTGAATATATGGATAACATTGTTTACTGTAAAAAACAGAGTTTGTAAAAATGATAGACAAACAGGGGCTCAATTTTCTTAAAATAATGGCACTAAGACGAAGGTAGTTTCAATTGGGAAAAAAATCATAAATCAGGTGTATAGTTTACACCAATTCACAAATCAGGTTTATAGTTTGAAAATTCAAAATTCAGATATATATATTATTAATTAAATATAATAAAGTCACAGTTATATAATTAATTGTCACAGATACATAATTATAGGTCACATTTTATTTATTGATCACATATTATTAAATTAATTAGTTACAATTTATTTCTCGGTCACAGATTTTTAAATTGGTTGGTCACATATTGGTTTTGAGTCACATATTATTAAATTTTTAGGTCATAGTTGAGTAAATGGTCACAAATTACCAAATATTTGGTCAACATACCATCAAATAGTAGGTCACATACTACCGTCACCAATACTACCACCACTGCCACTACAGCCACTTGCAACCACCCTCACCCGCCATCACCGCCACATCACTACAACACTACCAACAACAAAGGCACTGTCAACAAATCACCACACCACCACCGCCATCGCCATTTTTGAAACACCAACACCAACATCACTACACCGCAACAGCAACACATCGCACGTACTACAACACCACTAGATCCACCACCACCACAACAAAATCGCCACCACACAAACACCATCACCACCACTACACAAAAATCATCCAAACCCTCCCCAACCGCTTGATCCACCACACAAACAACACCACCACCACCATACAAAACATCATCCAAACCCACAAAATCACCACCACCACGCCGTCGTTCACATCAACAGCATCGCGACGCTACGAACGGCGTCGCGACGATTGAATAGGGTTTAGTTTTACCAGTATTGATGACGGTGATTGAATGTTGTAATAAGATCAAAGGACCATGGAGTGTGGAAAAGGATGGGCTGTTACAGAAGCTTGTGGAGCGACACGATGCGAGAAACTGGTCGTTGATAAGTCGGTCGATTCCAGGGAGATTTGGGAAATCTTGCCGGTTGCGGTAGTGCAACCAGCTATCGCCTAAGGTGGAGCACCGCCCATTCATGTTGGAGGAGGATGAAATCATTCTCAAGGCACAAGCAGAGTTCGAGAATAAGTAGGAGGCGAGGGAGAGAGGGGTAGGGGAAAGAGGGAGAAGGGAAGATGAGGGGTAGGCAAATGAGGGATGAGGGATGAGGAAGGCGGAGAGAGAGGGAGGGCGAAGGCAGGAGAGATAAATTAGGTTATGAATTAGGGTTTTAATATAGTACCTGATTTTTTAATAAATAAATTTTAGACCTGATTTTTAAAAAATAATCTTTAAACACCTAATTTTTTGAATTTCCCTTTTCAATTTGTTGCAAGAGCCCATCACTGAGACGAGATTAACTTGTTCCATATGATACAAGACTATCACTTGACAAAAATAGCACTAAGATGAGGTAACTAACTTGTAACTTTCGCCGTATGATACGAGAAAGCCGCATTGTTTGACATAAATATTAAATGTAATTACAAAGATTTCAAGACATACTTTCAAAAATAAGAAACTTGTAAAAAAAGTATCAAAAATCAGATGATCTCATTTATGGCCACTTAATAACAAGTCAATGTCACAATAATAGATCGATTATAACAATAATGTACAATTATCGTCTCAATCCCAAATTATATGAGCGCGACAGCCATAAAGACACAAATTTTGAATCGCAATCACATATATTTTTAGATCACATATTATTTATGGAATATAAACTATCTATTTTTATCGGTCACGTATTATTTATTGGTCACAAATTAATAATTTTATTTCAAAATCACATAAATAATTGATCACCATGTTCTTCACCCATCCCATCCCATCCTACCACCACCGCACCAATCGAACGCCGTGCTACCTCATCACTATCGCCAGCAACACTACTACCTACACCACCACCACCACCAACTACTACCATTTGAAAATCACCAACAAAAACACCCAAAAACTTTGATTATGTAGATAGAATCGGATGCAAATTGGAGAAGCAGCAACACATCTTCACATCAAAGCAGCGCTCATTGGTTGCTACGCAGCAGCGCTACGATTATTAACTGTTGACCTTCAGTTGTAATAAAATATTAAAAATTAAGGGTGTGTTCGGTATAGCTCAAAATTCAATTAAAATTGAAAATATAGTCGTTATTGGGTCCCACTCGTATAATAAAAGTCAACAATAATGACTAATTTTTCAATTTTAATCTTTATCAAACACCCTCTAAATATAATAATTATTTTGCTAAAACTAAACATATATAATTTCATTATATATATAGACAATGTTCACCAAATGACATAGTGGTCAGGTTTCTTATAAATCAAAGGAGAAGAGCATATATTTGAATCCTTACAATTGCATTAAATCACTAAAACGGAATATATATTATTATGTTATATTTAGTTTCAAAATTCAACAACTACCACGATGGTCAAGTATTCAATAATTTTAAAAGGGGTCACATATTTGAATCTCCTCTCTATTGCTTTAGTTTTGTTAAAAATTGTTGAACTAGAAAAATTATACAATAAATTGGTTTGAAAGGAATTCAATCCCTGAACCTCCAATTTGTATGTTTAACCTCTAACCAATTGTGATACAAATAATGTTTGAAAGTAAAATGAATCATCAAATACATAACCCAAAACTTTTATCTACTGTCAAAAAAAAAATTTGTTCTCGACGGATCTAGCACGGGCGATCGTCGGGACTCGTCGGGTGCTGGGTCCGCCTTTGCTTACATACATGAGAATGGGTAAATTACTAAATTGTGAGGAGAAGAATATTCCTGGTTTTTTTATTTTTATTTTTATTTTTTTGTTGGTGTGGGGTGGAGGTTGGGGAAGGGTAAGTTGGCCATATAAAAGAAATGACAGTTTTTTAAGATTTAAGAAAGTAGAATTTAATAAACATATATTATTTTGATTCAAAGTATGTCAATTTCATTGTTATGATCGAGTTTATTTATGACAAGTCATAAAATATGAAAATATAAATGGTTAAAATGGTTCTTGGCCTTTTGTATAATTCTCCATGACTCGAAATGTGTTTGACAAGTTACAGTTACTCGATTCAAAACTATTAAACGCACTTTGCTCGACTATTCAAGATTTTTAACAATTCATAAAAGTGTCCACAAACATCACAAATTTGATCAAGATTCCCTAAAAATTTAGAAGGATGACGACAATCATGCGTAGCTTTTCTTGATTGGTATTTCAATTCGTAATGATTTTTTAAATTCAATAACAATAAACAAATAATTACAGACTGTCGTAGTTGGACATATTTAATTGAAATCGAACCGTTTGACCGATTTTGTAACAAGATGGTGTCTATTTTGGAAGGACTAAACGTTGAATTGTTTCCTAATGTTAGGTATTAGTTCAACTAAACAGAACGTGCGCCAGTGAGCATAAATCATTAAATTGTTTAATTATAGAGTAACAACGTTAAACGTTAATCACCCGTGCTAGATTGGTAATTTAATTATGAGTTTATTTTGCTTTAAAAATAACTATGACTTTATCTAGTAAATTTTCTAAGTAAATTAACTTCTGTTTTATAATTAATCTGAGTTTTGAAGTCAATCGAGTAGATTAAACCATCCGTGCTTGAAATTTTTTTGTTGATAACAAAAGTCCCTAATTGCTAAAATGCTCATTCTAGAATTTTTAATGTGAAGAAACTTGATGTTTAGTCACACAATTAAAATGAATTGTTACTTTTATCTTAGCCCATGTTTGAAATTCATTTTAATGATTTTTTTTTTTTTTTTTTGGTTGAGAAAATGAATTTTGGAATGGTGTTTTTTTTTTTTTGAAGAATTCTAGTGACGGATCGTACGTTGCACGATGACTGTTATAATTTTGTAAGACATTTTGTTGTAATGACAAAATATTTTAGAATATGTAAATATTTAGTTACATAATGTTAACAATGTTAACAACTAAGTTTATCATATGTTCGAGTTGTAATCAATAGAGGTCGTGCTTTATTTAAGAATTGGATTGTACTTTAAGAGTTCTAAAAGGATAAACTAAACATCTAAATTATTCTGTGAGCATAATTTGACATTCTAGCAATTTGGCAACCCGTAATTCCTACTGTCCTTAAGTATACATCTTTGTATCAATTGAGTTAGAAGGAAATGATCTATCCATGACCTATATAAAAGTGAGAATTACATAAATTAGTAGATTCCTATCAAAATTAAATGAAACTTGAATCTAAGTAAATAAATGGACTCTTATGTTTGAGGACAAACTCTTCCATCTAAGAGCGAAAAGTCAAAAGATGTTCTTTTATAACATCAGTTTGCAACTTTGCCACATTTTTTTCCCAACAACCGGTATTGATCCTTTCATTAAATTCACTCTTAGGTTACTAACTGTGTTGAGCTTTCTAAAA
>CAIGRO010290189.1:5479-17193 GCA_903798355.1 Fraxinus baroniana
AAAAAAAAAAAAAATTCCTTTGATTTTCATAATTGTTATTTCTATTATTTCTTTACTGCTAACTGGTTTTATTTATTGTTAGAACATTCACCACCTACATTGTACTTTGGATGCTATAGTAAGCAATTGAGTGACACTGATATTGAAGATGAGATAAATTGATTTTTTCTTTAAATGGACTTGCATATAAATAGTTAAATACACCATTCGTCTAACTAATAATTATTTTTGCAGTCATCAATTTTTAAGGAGCATGATATAGACATTCTAGAAGAAGATGACAGCACTTGAAGATCTACAAGATGATAAAGTTGCATTACGTGTCATGTGATTTTTTGTTTGTGCACTTTTTTGTAATTTATTAAAATGTATAATTTTTATGTTACATTTAAATCTTTAAATTATTTTTGCTTTTATGGATAATGTAATTATATAACACAAAGTACTTTAAATCTAACAGTTACTTTAATTTTTAAGGGTTTTAAATTTATTGTAATATGAAAATGTCATATTCAACAATTGAAATACATACATTAATAAAAACAAAGGGATAACAAATGGGGCAAGGGGGCCGTCCCGTCCTAAACGGGTATGGGGACGGGGCATTACCCACGGGAAAAGGTTGCCCCGCCCAATATCCACCACGTTGCCATCCCTACCTTGATTCATTGTTCCTTTAAGATATCTTAACACTCTCTTCAGTACCTGCCAGTGTGTCGGTGTTGGTGATTGCAAAAATTGGCTTAACTTGTTTACAGCAAATGTGATGTCTGGTTTGGTGTGTGTGTGTGAGGTATTGTAGTCCTTTCACTATACTTATGTAAATTGAGGGATCCTTCAACACCTCTCCATCGATTTTGGACATTGTTTGCCAGCAAGAATAGGTGTAGGACAAAGTTTCAAGTTTTGTAGCTCAAATTTCTTAAGTAGATCAGTAATATATTTTGTTTGTGTAAGATGAAGTCCTGAGTCATGCCACAACACTTCAACTCCAAGAAAATGATGAAGTTTCCACATGTCCTTCAGTGCAAATTTTTTGTTCAATGTATTATGAATCCTCGCAGCAACTCCTTGTTATTTCCCTTCACAACGATGTCGTCCACATAGATAAGTACAAAGATAATCCGCCTTTCATTCTTGAAGTAAAATAGTGATGTGTCTACCACAGATTGCTTGAACTTACAACTTAAGAATGTTGTTTTCAACTTGTCATACCAGGCTCTAGGTGCATGCTTCAGTCCATAGAGTGCCTTTTTCAGTTTGTATACGTAATTAGGTTTTGATTTGTCTATAAATCCCTCTGGTTGGTTCATATAAACCACCTCTTCAAGCCCACCATTAAAAAATGTATTGTTAATGTCAACTTGTCTGATAGTCCAGTCTTTTGCAACTGCTAGAGTGAGTATGATTCTTAAGGTTGTTGGTTTAATAACTGGACTGAACGTTTCATAGAAGTCAATTCCAACCAGTCTAGCTTTGAACATCTGCACCGATCCATCTCTATTGTGTTTAACTTTGAAAATCTATTTATTTCCTATTATGTTGCAGGTTAGTGATGGGGGCACAAGCTTCTAGGTTCTGGTTTTTGGTAGAGCACTGAACTCTTCCTCCACAACTTTCTTCCAATCTTCATTCATCGTAGCTACTTTTACAGTCTTAGGTTCTGAATGCTATGGATTGTTTTCAATTGATTTTCCCAAGAAAACTTTAGATTTAAACACCCCAACCTTTCATCTAGTGATCATAGGATGCTCCATTTGATTTCTTGCTCTTTGTTGATGTCTCTCTTCAAGCTCGTTTTCAACTGGTTGCTGATAACTTTCAAGCCTTTCATCATTCTAAGACACAACAACTTCTGTTTATACAGGTTCTGTTTCCACATTTTCTTCATTACCATTTCTATCAGACCTTTCAGGGCTATCACCAAGCATCATGTTTTCGTGCTGAATGTTACTTATGTCAGAAGTTGAGTGATGTTCAACATGAGTTACTTCAGGATGAGTTGTATCAGTAGGACTTGGAATAGGAATCGATTTGTTCAGATCAGGAGGAAAGAAAGAGAATGACACCACTGTTTCAGGCATTACTGACTTTGATTGGTTTTTTTTTTTATTATAGAGAATAAGGACTCAAATGGAAACTCCAATTTATTGAACACCACATGCCTTGAGATGTATAGTTTTCCTGTTAAACTTAGGCATTTGTAGCCTTTATAGGATTCACTATAACTAAGAAAAACACACTTTATAGAGTGAAAGCTAAACTTATGTCTTTGGTAAAGTCTTAAGCAAGGATAACAGGCATGCCCAAAAGTGATTTATAGTCAGGTTCCCTTTTGTACAAGGCTTGGTAAGGAGATTACATTTTAAGTGTGGGTATAGGCAACCTATTTATGAAGTTTGTGGCAATTTAAAAGGATTCTCACCAATGTTTCAAGGGTAATTAGACTTGAGCTAAGAGTGTCAGGCCAGTTTCAGTTATGTGCCTATATTTTCTTTCAATTCTTCCATTTTGGGCAGATGTGTAAGGGCATGGGTGTCTGAATTCAGTTCCTTCTTTTCTATACTCTCCTCCTCAGTTATCTTGTAGAGTTCTTAATTTGCTAGCCAACTAATTTTCAACATGTTTCTTAAATTGAATGAACACATTCAAAACTTCTGATTTTTGTTTTAGATGGTAAATCCATGTAAATCTATTGAAACCATCTAGAAAAGGTATGTAGTATTTGAAGCCTAAAGTTGAAAGGATGGGTGCTTGTCTCCACACACCTGTGTATACTAGTTCTAAAGAAGTTTTGGCATGTGATGAAGACAAGGAAAATGGTAACAAATGAGCTTTGCCAAGTTGACATGCATTGCAGAATGATTTGATATCATTTTCTTTCACTTTCAGGTTACAGATTTTGAGGACATCACTTGGTTGGATAGATGACCAAGTCTCTTGTACCATACATCAACTTAGGAAACTAAAGACTCTTGATTGGGATCAACATAGGATAGATTGCAGTAGAATTTATTTGAGTAAGCTGACTCCTGAGAGAGATACTTAGTGTTTTGGTGAGGAAAATCCAGTTGATACAACCCTTCCTTAAGCTTCCCTTGCAGTATCACTTCTCTCGTTGACGTGTCCTTAACAAAATAGCAATTAGAATAAAATTCCATGTAGACTTGATTGTCAAATGTTAACTTTGAAACACTAATAAGATTTTTCTTAATTTCAGGAACATGAAGCAGTTTATTCAGCACCAGTGTTTTATCATTTAAGCTTGGAATGTGTGTGATTCCAAAATGTGAAATATGTAACTTATTTCCATTCCCAACCATGATTTTTTCTTACCAGTATACTCATTGGCTGAAGTGACGTTTCCTTTGTCAACAGTGATGTGGTTACTAGCTCTTGTGTCTGCAAACCAAGCCTTATCATTCACTATGCTGGGAGATGCTTTGAAAGCAGTAGGTGAAGAGTTATAGCTGATCCTCTAGTTTGGTGGTGTTCCAGTATATCTCTCATCATACCTGGAATTGTCGATGTTTGCCTTATGCCTAATTTTTCCACACATTTGACAAATAGGTTTGTCACCACCATGTAAGTTTCCTCTTTGTTTCTGCCTCTTCTTCCACTTCTGTAATTGTTGAAATTTGTAAATCTTCCACCCATGCTTGGCATATAGGATCTGAATTGATGGTGATTGGAACCTGATCTTTGAGAAACGTTAGCTGATGTTTGGTCAATGTTGATCCTTGCTATCTCATTTCTTGTTGAGTTGAGATTTTTAAGTCTGCTTTCATATGTCATGCGTGTTGATTGAAGTTCCCCCAAGAGATGTGATCCCTGTTGTTAATTTGGACGACGATTGGTGTGTAGTCCTCATCCAAATTGACCAAGACCTGAGTAACTAGGTCTGTGTGAGGAACAACTTTGCTAGCAATTTCAAGGTTATCTACAAGTTGCTTTACTTTGTTTAGATACTGATCAATATTCATGGTTCCTTTTCTTGATTTTTGAAGTTCACCAATAAAGAAGGTAATTCTGGACCTGTTTTGAACTCCATAACTCTCTTCAATTGCAGTCCATAATTCATTCTAGTTTGTTGCACCCATGACTCTCATAGCTATGTCAGGAGTCATTGAGGAATTAATAACTAGTCTGTTGACATCCATTGGCTGTGTTCTGGATTCTTGATCATCTCAATACTGGTTCTTCCTTCACTAGTGACTTGGGTACCAATGAATTCTAGAGGACACACCTTTGTCCCTAGAATATATCCTTCAAGATTGTGCCCATGAATGATTGGCAGAATCATATTTTTCCACAACATAAAATTGTTCTTATCAAGCTTTATTGACACAACTTGGGCAGGGTTAACACCAAAGGGTGAAAGGTAATTGCTTCCTTGCATAGGAGCAGCATCACTACTTGAGCTTGATACTGGAGTAGGGATTGAACCAGTGTTCTGTGGTGTGTTACCGACATTTGCCATGGCTGAGTTCTAATACCAAATTAGAATTTATGTGGATGCAAGATGGTAATCAACTATGATATTCATTTGCTCCAGCTAGAGAGTTATATAATACAAAGAATGTCTCAAGAATGATCTAGAAAATACAGCTGTTGGTTAGTTCCTAAAATTGTAGATGATGTTGGGAATCATTTTACAACAGATTGAGTTGCACTAACACAAATGAGATGGTAATGAATGACATCAAGGATAAGGGGCTGCTGATTCACCAGTTGAGCTGGAGCTAATGCATAGCTGATGTGAGAATTAATTTTTAACAATATGTTTCATCCATCTTAGAAATATGAATTTCCTTCACTTGTTTCTTTTGATAAGGAACAATATTCTCATTCTTGGAAAATAAGGAATCCTACATTCAGAAAATCAGACCGTTCGATTAACCCAATTTCAACAATTAAGGCAGTTTTGAATTGGTAGTCGAGCTATTCATCATAATTCTCTATTGAGAAAAATTGACCAAAATCAGCAAGGAGTTGGGAGGACTCTGCAACAACAAATCCAAACCACTCCAAGCCCATAAACAAAGGATTTAAGCTCTTCACCACAAAATAATGACCCTCCTACAAATCGCTTGCCAATAGCTAACCAAGAAAGAGAAATAAGAAGCCTTAAATCTCAATTCTTCTCTCTTGAAATTAATACCATGATTTCACCTTCCACCCTATACCATCCTACACAAACTTCTGGCCCCATGTATTCTACTGAAGCTTTTGGATCTGGGACTTCACTTTTTACTTCTAAAGAATGGGAAAGAAAACTAACCCCTTCCACCTCTGGTTATAAAGAAAACAAAGTCTATGACTTCACAAAAATCACCACAAGCTCTACCCCCACCAAATCTAGAAAAACAACCACAAATCATAAAAAACCATATAACTACCTTCCTTAAGCAAGCCCAACATCATATCCCTCCAATTTTACCTATCACAAAAGCAACCAGTTATGAACCTAGTGAGTCCTCGAATGATTGTCTAGTAAGTCATCCTCCTTTATATATATGGCCGACAAACCCTAAGTAAGTTAAACTCGACAAAGAAATCTTATTGTTGATAAACCATACGATATTATTATGAAGAAATAAATTATTCTTATGACACTCCTATTATCAACAATTATTACTCAAAGAGTGATACTTACATAAAAAAAATCACATTTGATGATATACATCCATCATTATGCAAGACCAAATTCCAAGAAATGAAAGCATGGTGTTCAGTTGAATTACAAATGCCCAACATGACACATGCTTTTGTAACAAAATCTATTTGGGCAAGACTTACTAGCTTTTTGAAAGATTGGTATGATGCTCTTGGATAATATCGTCAAATCCAGCACTCACTTGCTCAAACAATTAATACTTTCATAGAATCATTGTATTGGAAATTTTGTGGAAAGACAGATCATATGAAAGATGTTGCTCAGGAAGAGTTTTTCAAGTTGAAGTGTTGTTCTTATAATCCTAAAGATCAGGACAAACATTTCAAGAGTGCTATCAGATGTCGTTATTATCTCATTGAATAAATGAATGATACTAACATAAAGCAAGCTTATTTGGAGTCCATACGTCAGCCTCTTAGCCATGAAACACTCAGGATGATCGAAATAAAAGGACAGTCATTGGGAAATACTTCATTTGGTGAACTCCACAATTGGGTAAGGAGAACCTTGAAAAAGCTCTACAACTAAAGAGAGTTTTTAAAGGATATCAACACCACAAGCCAAAGGCTTGAAAAGACTTATAGCAAACTAGATCTAAAAATCAAGTGTCGGCATGATAAAAAAAAGTTTTGACTGTTCGGGAAATAAAAAATATCATAGGCGAAAACTCAAGTTTCGTAATAAAAGGTTCTTCAAATCTTTTCCTCGAATATGGGGATGTTTCAAAAAGAAGATTACAAAAAAGAAAGGAGATGGGTGTTTCATCTATGACAAAAAGTTCATTTTGCATAAAATTGTACCAACCGGAAGAAAGGAAAGATTTTTTATTCCTTATGAAATTGACTGAGTAGCTTTACGTGAAATTAGGTTGCAGAATTTCGTTGTAAATAGAATTTTACTTCCTAATTTATCTGCTAGCATTTTAAGACTATAAATAATTTTTACAAGAATGTCTCTGGTTTTTACTATGACAAGGATGAAATATTGTGGTGCAGAATCACGTTATCTTCTATGTATTGTCCTCTTCTACAACATCAATTTAGGATTATGTTAAAAATCCTAGGGTGATGAAGAAAAAATTTGGATCTAAATCTAAAGGTTCAACTGCGAACTCCATGGTTCCGATTAGAGAATTGGTTTTCGAAGCATTAGCTGATATTATCACTGCAACATCAGATTCTGAATATTGTAAATTTTAAGTAACCTCAAAGCTTCCTCTGGTAGGGTAATTTATTTGATTCTTAAGTGAATTGAGAATAGGATTCGAAGTGATTGTCATCAAAAAATGTAGAGATGGGTAACGTATTGTTTTCTCCTTTTAAGCATCCAAATTATTATACAAAACTGCTCAAGATCTAAATAGATCAAAGAATACTTCAAAAACATTACAGACTCAAAATCCAACCACTTAACATCAAAACTTCAATCAACCTTAGGCTCAGAATATTATACTCATTTGTATCAATAGAGAGAAAATAGATTCACCCAATAACCCCTCATCTGTAGCAACAGAGAGACCACAAATTCACCCAATAACCCTCACAAAGAACCAAGCAAGTCGCAATCTCTTCTATGAACCAGAAGAACTCAACTTCGCCACAGTCG
The DNA here is from genome assembly GCA_903798355.1 of Fraxinus baroniana. Lineage (NCBI taxonomy): Eukaryota > Viridiplantae > Streptophyta > Magnoliopsida > Lamiales > Oleaceae > Fraxinus > Fraxinus baroniana. The sequence continues at coordinate 12,762 of CAIGRO010290189.1, forward strand.
ATTCTTACTCACTCAGACTTCTAATCTCATGAAGAAACTCAAAGATTCATCCAACCAGAAAAGGAAGATAAAAGGGAGATGAACACAGAACATTCTTGAAGAAAATCCTGACACAAAAGATCAAAGGATCGAATGAATTAGGGTTCAGATACACACACAGAGCATATATACTATCCAACCCCACCATAGATCAGAAGAGAGATCAATGGCTCAGAGTGACTTGCAAGTTCTCACACCAAGGAGACTAAAAGTTGCACAACTGAAATGCCAGGTCAAAACTTGGACCTTACTATTGGGCTGGATTTCACTGAGCCTCTTCAAAAGATGTTATTGGGTAATATCAGGTTTTGGGCCGATAGGCCATTTCATCATAGCCTAAAAATTGGATTGGACCTGGCATCACAATCCAACAGATCTCCACTTTGATGCCAGTGGTAATGCAGGCAGCTTATAGCTTAATTCAGTTTTCTAAAAAGATAACTACAACTACCATGCATCAAGTTTTAGTACTTGCACCAGTTTAAACATAACAACATTTACAAACAAGATTTAAACTGGGTAACAGGTAGTACCTTTATCCCCAAATCAAATGGGTTATATTGTATAGCAATTTATTTAAGAAGCAAATCTTCTTTAGAAACAAGATCTCTTATAAAATATAGTTTAACATCAATATGTTTGGCTCTTTCACGAAACACTAAATTTTTACACAAATGTATCGCAATCTATCTAAATATACAACAACAGAACTCTTAAGCTCATTTATTTTAGATAATCGATCTTTTAACTACAAAGCTTCTTTCACAGTTTCAGTAGTAGCAACATATTCAGCTTCAATGGTATATAGGGCAACAATAGGCAAAAGCCGGGATTTCCAACTCACACATGCCTCATACAGAGTAAACATATAGGAAATAGTAAATTTTCTATTGTCTCTATCACAAACAAAATCAAGTCTACAAAACCTTTAAGTACTACACCCTCTTTACAAGCACTAAAGGACAATCTTAAATGTGAAGACTCCTCCAAATATCTCAACAACCACTTTAAAGCAGTCCAATGTTCAGTTCCTAGGTTTACCATAAATCTGCTAATGTTCTAGTGCAAACTATAGCATTAGCATTATTATCTAATTATACTATAGTGTTGGCTTTCCTTGCTCCACTCATGTATGCCACAATGAATTATTAAATGGGAGACAACAGGATTACATAGGAGAGGCTATGGAATGCGAATCTAATGGCAATTATACTACTAATCATCAATTTTCTATTCAATCAGTAACATAATGTGATGAAATTCGGAATTTTTTTTTTTGGAGATGCAGTTCATTACTTTTTGCCTGTGGATTAAATTTTTGTTTCTTTTTATTTTCGAAGATATTCTTGATGATTTGAGGTTTCTCGTTCACAGGTTTTCAAGTGCCAAATATTGAAGTCTTGTTGATTTGGCATTGGAGTACCACTATTTTCGAAGATATTGTTGATGATTTGAGGTTTCTCATTCACAGGTTTTCAAGTTCCGAATCGAGACTTTGATAATTTGACATTGGAATGCAAGGAATAATTGGACTTCTGTGTTTGTGTGTGTTTTAGACATTTGATTTTGTGAGCATTAGAATTTTATTGTTGTACTCGATAAATTTTTGTCTTCGCAATGGTGTTAGGCTGCTACAATGGAGATTGACTAATTTTATTGTTTGATGTGATGACATAGCTCTTTGATATATGAACATAATTTAGATTGAATTGATTTTGCTTTGTTTTGTTGTTAAGTACTCAAGGATGGCTAAATTCACAATCACTTTAGAAATTTAATTTTGTTTAGGTTAGGGGTGGCAATGTGGCCCACCAGCTTGGGCCTCGTGGCTCAGTAAAATCGAGCCCCATTTATGGGCGTCGGCTCGAGCTGACGAGCCACATAGGCCGGCCCGTGACGAGCTAAACCGAGCAAAAAAATTTAATCTACAAAACATAAAAAAAAATTGAAAAAATAAATAAAAATTTTAGCTGCCTGATGTGTTGCCTTGTCAACACGTAGGTGCCTTTTCTTATGTTGTCGAAATCATATTTTGAAATTTGAATTTGAAATTCAAATTTTGTTAAAACAGATATATATATTTTTTGCTATAAATATATGATAAAATTATGAGTTTTATATCAATTTTCTTCAATTAGTTTAAACTTGCAGCATTCTAGTTTCAACTTCAATCTACAATTTCTTTGCTCTAATATTCAGTTTCTCTTACTTTAATACTCAGCACCTTTTGCTATTATAGCAATAAATGAATTTTGCTAGTGATGATATTAATCAGTTTAAGGGTAGTTCTAATACTCTTTACAGCTATGATACATTTCAAAATATTTCAATTAATTTAGAGGATGTCGAAAAGGAAGAAGTACTCGAGACTAAAAGGTCGAAAAAAGAATCCTTGGATTGTTGGCAACATATGACACGTAAAAAAGTTGGTGTTCAAAGTGGAGTTGACACTTCGAAAGCATGGTGCATTTAATGTGGCAAAAAACTTAGTTGGAAGCCCGGTTCGAGCACAACGCATTTGAATAGGCACGTATTAAGGAGTTACAAAGCGAAACCAGTCCGTCTCAATGATAATACTTCTAGTCATCGACTTCCTATTCAATAAGTAAGGCAATGTGATGAAATTCAGAATATTGTTCTTGGAGATGCAGTTCATTACTTTTTGTCCACGGATTCAATTTTTGTTTCTTTTTATTTGTGAAGATATTCTTGATGATTTGAGGTTTCTCATTCAAAGGTTTTCAAGTCCCAAATATGGGAGTCCAGATGATTAGATGATTTAGCACTGTAATACCACTATTTTTGAAGATATTCTTGATGATTTGAGGTTTCTCATTCACAGGTTTTCAAGTTCCGAATCGAGACTTTGATGATTTGACATTGGAATGCCAGGAATAATTGGACTTCTGTATTTGTGTGTGTTTTAGACATTTGATTATGTGAGCATTAGAATTTCAGTGTAGTACTCAATAGATTTTTGTCTTTGAAATGGTGTTAGGCTGCTGGAATGGAGATTGACTAATTTTATTGTTTGATGTGATGTGATGACATAGCTCTTTGATATATGAACATAATTTAGATTGAATTGATTTTGCTTTGTTTTGTTGTTAAGTACTCAAGGATGGCTAAATTCACAATCATTTTAGAAATTTAATTTTGTTTAGGTTAAGGGTGGCAATGTGGCTCACCAGCTTGGGCGACTCGTAGCTCCATAAAATCGAGCCCCATTTAGGGGCGTCAGCTCGAGCCGACGAGCCACATAGGCCGGGCCGTGCGAGCTAAACCGAGAAAAAAAAATTAATCTACGAAACTTCAAAAAAAATAAACAAAAATTTTAGCTGCCTGATGTGTTTCCTTGTCAACATGTAGGTGCCTTTTCTTATGTTGTCGAAATCATATTTTAAAATTCAAATTCGGTTAAAACAGATATATATATTTTTTGCTATAAATACATGATAAGATTTTGAGTTTTATATCAATTTTCTTCAATTAGTTTAAACTTGCAGCATTCTAGTTTCAACTTCAATCTCCAATTTCTTTGCTCTAATATTCATTTTCTTTTACTCTAATACTCAGTACCTTTTGCAATAATAGCTATAGATGAGTTTTACTAGTGATGAGATTAATCAGTTTAAGAGTCGTTCTAATACTCCATACAGCTATGATACATCTCAAAATATTTCAATTAATTTAGAGGATATTGATGAGGAAGAAGTACTCGAGACTAAAATGTCGAAAAAAGAATCGTTGGATTGTTGGCAACATATGACACGTAAAAAAGTCGATGTTCAAAATAGAGTTGATATTTCGAAAGCATGATGCATTTACTGTGGCAAAAAACTTAGTTGGAAGCCAGGTTCAAGCACAACGCATTTGAATAGGCACGTATTAACTAGTTACAAAGCAAAACCAATCGGTCTTAATGATAATACTTCTAGTCATCGACTTCCTATTCAATAAGTAAGGTAATGTGATGAAATTCAGAATATTGTTTTTGGAGATGCAGTTCATTACTTTTTGTCAGTGGATTCAATTTTTGTTTCTTTTTAATTTTGAAGATAATTTTGATGATTTGAGGTTTCTCATTCAGACGTTTTCAAGTGCCAAATATGGGAGTCTTGATGATTTGGCATTGGAATGCCCCTATTTTTGAAGACATTCTTGATGATTTGATGTTTCTTGTTCACAAGTTTTCAAGTTCCAAATCGAGACTTTGATGATTTGACATTGGAATGCCAAGAATAATTGGACTTCTATGTTTGTGTGTGTTTTAGACATTTGATTTTGTGAGAATTAGATTTCAATGTTGTACCCGAAAGACTTTTGTCTTCGCAATGGTGTTAGGCTGGTACCATGGAGATTGACTAATTTTATTGTTTGACGTGATGTGATG
>CAIGRO010290198.1:0-12550 GCA_903798355.1 Fraxinus baroniana
AATTTAAAATAAATTAAGTAAGATTTAATTCAAAAGACAACAAAATATCATAATTTAGAGCCAATAACAAGTGTAAAATCTACACTTATCAATCAGTTGGTGTGAATTACATATTTTTGCATAGCATGCTAAATATTAATTTTGTTCAATAGTATACATTAATGAGGTCTACTAAAGGGCAATTCGGTTGGATAACATGTTCCAAATATGAGTTACTTGGAGTGGGAATCATTTATTCTCCCAACCTTGCCTCCAATAATTATCCATAAATTAGCTGGGTATTGTTCTTGAAAGCACATAGTAAATGCTTAAGCTTGGATTTCTACAAGAGCTCGAAAAATGCTTAAGCTTGAATTTCTCCTATTTAAGGCACTTTTGATCATCTCTATTATTCGAGGCGAGCCAATAAGTCCTTGCACATCGAGGCTTGCTCATGGATTCTTTATTTATTGAAGGCTAGCCCTATCTCATGGAGTTTTTATTATCAGAGTCAGTATTTTATGAGTCATTATTCCAAGGTCTGTTTATAAGACTCCGATAGTTCGAGAGCTTTTCGTGAGATTTTTATTACCCGCCTCATCGTATGCTTATCCCTGGCTTCACGAGATGTTTATGTCTCGCCTCCCTATCATCAAGCACAATTGTAAAATCTCGTCATTCTAAGGCCAATTTATAAAACTCTGATGATTCGAGAGCTGGTCGCAGAATTCCTGAAGCATGGCTGACACATGCCTTCCATGTATAAAAAGTCATGGAAGAAGTCTCTGCATGGATGAGTCATCTACCATACAGGAAAGCATGGGCGCTTCGACGAAGAGATGGATTCCAAAAAGGACCACCTCCTAATTCATCGAAGCGGATAACACATGTCTCCCATGTACAAACATGAAAGAAGCCTCTGCATGGATGAATCATCCACCATGCAGGAAAATGTGAACACTTCGACGAAGAGTTGGGTCCCAAAAGGGACTACTTCCTAATTCTCGAAGCGGATATCACATACCTCCCATGTACAAAAAGTCATGGGAGAAGTTTCTGGATGAATGAACCATCCACCATGTAGGGAAACTTGGACGCTTCGACGAAGAGCTAGATTCTAAAAGGGACCACCTCCTAATTCGTTGAAATGAATAACACATGTCTCCTATGTACAAAAAGTTATAGGAGAAGCCTCTACTTGGATAAATCATCTACCATGTAGGGATACGTGAGCATTTCGATGAAGAATTGGATCCCAAAAGGGACAACCTCCTAATTCGTTGAAGCGGATAGCACATGTCTCTCATATACAAAAAGTCATGGGAGAAGCTTCCGTATGGACGAACCATCCACCATGCAGGAAAATGTAGGCCCTTCAACGAAGAGCTAGATTCTAAAAAGCACCACCTCCTAATTCGTCGAATAGGATAGCACTTGCCTCCTATGTATAAAAAATCATGGGAGAAACCTCCCAAGCGTAAAAAGAGGAGCTTACATTTAAACCTCGAAGATGACCTTCGAAAACATTCATCTTCACTTTAGCATAACTTCAAAATTCTACAGAATTGAAGCATCGCTTCACCACTTCAAAGCCTTGTCTTTGCATCAAATTTCAACCAAATTAAGGCATCACTTCAATATCTTCATAACAACTCAACATTCAAATTAAGGCTTCTACATAAATTGAAGGCTTTTCATGAAATGTCATATTTTCTTAACTCCAACTATGACATAAATATCTATACTTGGACTTAGAAGACTATTGTGATTAGTATCATTACATTATATTGCCAAAAAGTCATGACACTATTTTCACTACTGTCAGTACGTATGTCATGCTATTCACATTATAAACATGTTACTGCTTCACATTAAAAATACTGTTACACTGAGCTATGCCAGCATATGATTTACTATGATGCAAGATATGCTCTACATTATATTTTGAAGAAGTTTAAATTATCACTATTTATCTTTATTGTCATTATTTAGAGGGGCAAATGGACTCCAAATTTATTTTCTATATGTGAAGTGGATATATTATATTATGTTACAGGTTGGTTTAGTCCATATTATAGAGGAGTTGCTATCAAAAGTTTGACAAATTATATCCAGTATCTACCCTTTGAGGCAATTTGTAAGGCATCGCTTATTCAGACTTTGACATATATTTTTTAGGTAGTTCGTAAGTCCTCGCTTATCAAAGTTCTCATATTTCTAAGGCTATCTATAAGACCTCACCTACTTGACAATTTATATTTTAAAGTTTGACCCGCACATGAATGTACAATTCAGACTTAGGGGACTATTGTTATACCTATAAATTATGTGGCATACATATGACGGAGGAATCCCATATATGTTGGTGTGGTATCAACTATTCAATTGATTGGACTATTTAATTAAATAACCTTGTCTTGGGCTTGAAACTTGGCCCGTTATGTGTGTTTGTGTGTGTGTGTGTGTGTGTGTGTGTGTGTGTGTGTGTGTGTGTGTGTGTGTATAAGTTTCATTCATAATAAGGTATGGCATTCTATTCCTAGCCAAATCCCCTTTTCCCGTCTCTTGCACTCATTATCAATCTCGTTTGGTAGTTGACTTGATTGTCGGAGTGTAAACGGTCATCGAACCTTTTTTTCTCAACTGGCGATCCTTACCTCCTAACAGTGTGTTTAGTATGCAGGTAATGCTCACATAAAGGGGAGGTGGCTAGAATTCTATTGACACATTTTTTTAGGTCAATAGTTCCGATAGGAAAACCTACACAAATATCATTTTGACTCTCTCTTTTGATCTACTTCTAAAGATAGAAAGAAAATGTTGGAGAGAGTGGCTCAATGAAATTCTCTCTTCTAGAATTATTTATCCTACGTACATCTGTCCTTTATCATCAAGGTGTAAAGAATAATCTTCCAAGGCAGGTAGAGACCTTAATTTCCATTATATTTTCCTAAAAATTTCTAGCAGCAAAATGATCTACTCTACTGGAAAACATGGTAAACATCAAATCTTTTAGATCATCAATTATCCTAAAAGATGTCTTAATTCAGACATTATATTGTTAAGCTCCATGCCTTCTTATGATCCTTAGATAGCATCTTATTACTAAGCATCCAAGTTTATTTCAATGAAAAGAAATAAAATGAATGTTACGCAAGTATGATTATGGGTAAACAATATTTTATTGATTCAAAAAACATTTTGAATTGAATTGAGGAAGTGAATGCAAAAGAAGAAAGAATAGAAAAGAAAGATCTCCTATTGGATTGGAGGAATTTAAAAGTTACGTAGTTCAACTTTAACAATACCTAAAGAGAGGTGAATAGGTATTAATGCATAATTAAAATTATCTTTAGATGAAGAAGATTGTACAATATCAATTTCTCTCAATGATAATTAAAATTACAGGACAAATGTTGAAGTTAAATAGATAAAGAAGATTGTACAATATCAATTCTCTCAATGTTCAACCTTGTGAATTACGTTATGTGGCTTTAGAGTATTTATATGTAGGTTTAAAAACAAATGGGCCAGGGAAAAGTCTTTAAAAAGTAAATTAAAAATTTCTCGAAAAACACTGTCGCTTGAGCAAGGGCTTAGCGACATCTTGTCGCTTGAGCGAAGGAGGGACAATAGTTTAGCGACTATGTTTCTGTTTCTGAATCTCGATCCAAACCTTGATGATAGTAAAAAGCCTTTAAAAAGCGAATTAAAATTCCCGAAAAACATTGTTGCTCGAGCGATGGCTCAGCTACAATCGAGCGACTGCTTATCGCTCGAGCAAAGGAGTGGCTATTGTCTAGCGACGATGCATCTGTTTTTGAAGCTTGAGTCAAATCTTGGTGACAGTCTAACAAAAATCCAGGTCGTTTTTCCTTCTTTTGTCATTCTCAAACCTTAGACCAAATAACTTTTGACAATTTTCACATTACTCCTTGACTTTTTACAACATATCAAATTTAGTCCTTTTGTTCACATAATCGCCATTACATATCATCAAAAATCTAACAAACTCCACATTTGACATTCTGTGACAAAACTACAAAGGCGGTATTCAAATGAAAATCATATACTCAAAACAATGACTCAAACTTAAAACTATCTTGAACAAATTCTTCAATTCATTTCTCAGTACCTGTTTCCTGAAATAGACAACTTAGTACCCAGTGTAAAATGTGTAGAAAATTGAATCAATAATAAACATAGTTCAAACAGTTTAAGTGTGAAAGTCATTTAAGAAGTTGTAATTTATAATGTTTATTTTTCAGCTTCATTTGTTAAATCAAAACAAAGTGTCAATGCAACCCAACATATCGAAATGAAACATTAATACTATAAAAATATCAAAAACTTAATTTAACAGAACTGATAATATCATAGAATAAAATTTTTTTAAATACATCATTGTCAAACCACAAAACAAAAGGTCAAAAACCCAAAAACCCCTTATCTACATCATCTGCTCCCCTTATTTACACTCCCCCTTTTGTCATAAAATGACAAGGAAATTAGAATCAATCCTCTCCTTGGAATTACCGTCATTATCCCAGTTGCGACGAATACATCAAAGCCCAAAACGACAACTCCCTAACTAATTCTAATGCAACCCAATCATCTAACAATGCAAATGGAATGAAGAACACCCATATAACAACCAAAAACGCGCCAAATTTGTCCAAAGAACATAATATTCGGTGCAAAATGATGTGGGAAATGAGGACAATCCGTGTGAATCAAGAAAACATGGAGTATAACTCAACAAATTAGAGCATAGATTCAAAAGCACGCAAATAAATTTGAAAAATCGAGAAACAATGGTTTTCGAAGCAATACCTTGAAAATTCGTTGAAAACTTGTGTAAATCTACCAAATGATGAATGTTATATGGTAAATAGTTGATTCGTAGTATTAATTTAGGATGGGTGAGTGAAATTTTGAAAGAAATTGAGGAAAAACTTGGAATTTCTTACGTAAAACCCTTGAAAAATAACGTTAAAACTCAAAATTGCAGTCTGTAGCTCGAGCAATAAGTGAGCGAGCCAACTTCTGCTTCTATCACTCTAGCATGGTTCAGCGATAAGCAAGTGAAAACTTGTTGACAGAAATAGCACTGAATTTTTGAAAATAAAGAAAAATAGCACCTTTTTTGTTTTTCTTTTAAAGAGTAATTGGAATTTTTCTTATCTCATTAATATTTAACTTGAACAAATTAAGCCATTGACCACTCAATGAAGTTCAAACAAGCATGTATGCACAAGTAGAGCATCATCAATAGAAACTTTCCCATGTACTTAATCAAGTTAAAAATGGAGTAAAGTGTATAAGTGACTCAAGCGTGCTAAGTGCCAATATTCTCTCGTGAACATGACTCCAAACCTTAAATTTGTGAGAAAGGATATGCGAATATCATTATTAAATAAGATTTTTCCTTACTAACAAAAGTCAAACCCAAAGAATTTTAGGACCTCAAAACGAGCTCAATTGCATAAATATTTTTCTTTTCTTCCTCTGAATTTGAGCATATATTTTTATATCATTTTTCCCATATATAGCGTCTTATGTGCAGACTTTTGTCCATTAACCGACTAAATTGACCCATGTAACGAGCTTTAGACCTGTTAACCCAAGTCACTTGACCATAGGCACTAGGTTATAAGAAACCCCTCGAGCTTAATTACTCGAGTCAAGTAGGCTTCGAATAAAAGTATAAGATGAATCAAAGATTAAATTTTTTTTTTATAAAATAATACGGGGAGATTCATCATGAGCTAAGGTCGTCTAAATGTATATCAATTCATTTTCAAGTTCACCTTATCAATAGATAACAACCAACTCAAATCTCACACTCGCGGTCTAAATTCACTCACAAGATCACAGTGTGTGCTGTGCAAATGGTACATGAAGAAACATATACTCAATACTCCACATTAAATCGAACCAAGTAATGGAAATGACAGTATAGAATAGATAAATGTGTACTTGGTCACAAATGCTATGTTTTAGTGCACCATTAAGTGTCTAGAGCCTAAAAAGACAAACTTTTTTATAAAACACATAAATACCAAACCAAATAAGAAAAATACAAAACGGAATAAAGGTAAAAACACAAGCAAGTGAGATGCATGCAGGAACAATTGGACTCGATTAACTACACATGCATGTACCTATTACCCGAATCACGACGAAATGTGGATGCTCTTATCTTTAAGAGCATGATCACTCACATGGCCTTTCAAGTCGCTCTTTTTAACCCATAAGTGATTAGCAAGAAAGTCAACCTTGCTAGAGAAGTACTATTTCTTACTTCTAGTCACAAATTTATGACACCTAGGTCATGTGTGTCCCAAAGCGCCACAATGATGGCAAGTGGGAATAAACCTAGGTTCAAACCTTCTTGGAGGTTGTTGCCGATATGTAGGACAATTAACCCTACGTTATTTAGTAGGTATCGATCCTAAGGTATACCTAACCTTCGGTTCAGGATAAGCAATGTTCTAAGCTTCGTTGGTAGTCGGGACGAACGTGGTCTTGTGTTACCGCTTTGAACATAAACCAGACCATGCCTATTCCCAGTAGGCTTATTCATTCCCAACAGATTATCCAATTTCTGTGAACCTCTCTTAAATGATTGGAGTTAAGTGTTTAATTTTTCAAGATCACTCGTTAAAGATTTAACTTTGGTTTACAGGTTCTCGTTAACAAGTTTCAACTCACTTCAATTTTTGGTGGAGTCTTGAAGGTCACCCAAGAGTTTTCTTTTTCTTCTTCAAGATCATTAACCTTTTTCAAAACAGCTTTATTAACCTTTTTAATCTTTATACTCTCCTCAAATAGTTCACGATAAGATTCGTGAATATCTGGTTCATCCTCTGACTCTTCCTCGGTTTTTTTCCCTTCTTTCATCAACTTCAGTCTTATAAACCTCCTTGTCAGACTCTATTGTAGCAATAGAAGTGAAGGTCATGAAATTCAATTCTTCCTCACCACTAAATGTAGCACTATGAGCACTAGAATCGGATTCCTCATCACTCTAGGTCACTGATAATCCCTTACGTCTTTATTTATTCGAGCTCCTATTTAGATTAGGACATTCTTTTCTTTAGGAGTCATAGAGGTATTTCTCTCATGTCTATCTTTCGAGACTTTATGAGGGACTTTATTTCTTCATTCTAAAGGCTTTCTCTTATTCCTCATCACCTTTTGAAATTTTTTAACGAAATAAGTTATTTCGTCATCCCTAACCGTCTCAGCATCAATAAACTCACTCTCTTCTTCTCTAACAATATTCATGGCTATGGATTTTACCTTTGTAGATTGAGAAACAGTGAGTTCTTGGGTTTGGAGAGATCTTACGAGTTCTTCAATTTTTAGTACATCTAAGTCCTTACTTTCTTAAATTGCAGTGACTTTAGACATAAACCTTTCAGGTAGGGATCTAAGGACTTTTCTAACGATCTTGGACTCGGGGATCCTTTCACCTAGATTGAAACTCGAATTGACTATATCATTAAGCTTAGCATAGAAATTATCAAATAATTCATCATCTGTCATTTTAATTTCTTCAAACCTAGAGGTCAACATCTGCAGTTTATAATTTTTTACAGTTTCAGTTCCCTCATGTGTGGTTTTTAAAATATCTCAAACTTCTTTAGCAGTCTCACACATCAAAATTCTCCTAAACTCTTTTACAGACACAGTCATGAACAAGGCATGTAAGGCTTTGCTATTCCAGTTGCACTCGTCTAAGTTCGTTCTAGTCCAATTAGCAATGAGAGTGAGGATTAACTCATTATTAACTGTAGAACTAGGAGCAGCCCAACCATTTACTATACTAAGCCCAATACGTTCATCTAGGGATTTTTAAAAAAAAAAAAGAGGCATAGACAATGACTGACTTATCTAGAATTAATAACGGGTCAGGAATCAAAATAAGGATTTGATACTAATTGAAAATTAGGTAGTTCGACCCAAACTATACCTAGATGTGGTGAATAGGTGTAAATACAAAATTTATTAATTGTAATTAACTAGAAACAAGTCATCAATTAATTATCTCTAGATGGTTAAGCAAACAGTTCAATTTTCCTATGTTTGAATACCACAGAATATTAAAATAGTAAAGAAAGTTGTAAACAATGCAGGGTATGATCACGAAAAAACCCCAACTGGGCAAAAATTCTGGGCACTTTTCAAATCAATAATCTACTCTAATTGATATTAAACTTAAAGTCTACCAGACTAGATGACGACACGTACTATCTGATCTAATGACTGCAATTCCAGTAGCTCTTCTAGATTCTGTACTCCTGCACTAACTCCTAACTGCACTTTCTAAAGCTCTCCTGGATTGCGCTCTCCTAAAGAACTTCCTAACTTTGTGGAATCGTCTATCTCCTGTGGATTCACAAAGAACATTGTATTCTTCCGAATGGAACTCCAGTCACCTTCCATTGATCTTCAGAAACTCTGACAGATATAGATGAAGCAACAGTTTGGTATTTGAATTTAAGATCTGATGTTTTTCTCAACTTTGAACAATGAAGGTTGAATGCTTTGGAGGATGAAAAGAATATGAAAGCAATGTATTTTCTCAATAATCAACCTTAGAAATCACATTATGTGGCGTTTGGATATTTATAGGTAGGTTAGTGAATGAATAGGTCGGGTAAAAAGCCTTTAAAAAACGAATAAAAAAATCGTGGATAACACTGTCACTCGAGCGAAGGGTGAGCGATAGTCGAGCGACAAGTTGTCGCTTGAGTGAAGGTGAGGCAACAGTCTAGCAGTGAAGGTTCTATTTCTAACGCTCAAGCCAAGCCTTGGCGACAGTCTAGCGAAAATCCTTGCCGTTTTTCTTTCTTTTCCATTCTCAAACCCTAGACCTAAAATATCACAATTTATACTAATTACACACTGCTAATTGACTTTTAACAACATATCAACTCTATGTTAACATATGGTTGATTTCATCCTCAATGTTTTGATTATAACAAACAAGATTAATATTGTTTCTAACAATTGATTTTGAGTGATTATAGATCAATGTTAAAATCTATCAAGAATTGCCAAAATCAACATATCACAAATTGAACTTCAAATGAAGATCAAAGTGAAAGTCAAGCATTCAAGTCAAATCATTCGAGACGAGAGCTTAAAAGATCAAAATCAAGACTAACAAACCAAGCTCATGAAGAAGAACAAGATCAAGAGTCTTAAGAGCCAAACATGAAAGAAACTTTGAAGCAAGATTAAAAACTAGACTTTTGAGATCACATGTAAAGGTATAACACTTTGATCGTTAGTAATGAATGACTATATCTCAAAATCATTCTATGCATTAAAAAGTGTTTCAAAAATGGCATTTTTGATCAAGTGAAAAATGACCTTTAAAAACTAACTTTTAAACCTTTTAAATTAATCGTTCATCTTAAAAAGTTAGTGAAAAATGCTTATCAAAAGACTATGCTTTTCAAAAGTCAAAAAGTAAAACGAAAATTCAAAACGTCGGACCGCCACCACTCCGGGCGGTCGACCGGCCCCAATGGGCGATCGATCGGACATGCCTCAAACATCCAGTTTTTAACCGTTTTAACTTCTAATTTTTCCGTACAAACGGTCATTTTGATCATCCGAAAATCGACGGTCAACCGGACTGGTCATCGGCTTGACAAAAACTTTGGCATTTTTCATCTATATAAATACCAACTCACTTCTCATTTATTATAAGAACTTAAGAACATTCAATTGAGTTTCTTAAAAGGTCAAATTGCATTGATTACTCACCTCATTTAATATCATCAAATCATTCTATATTCAAAAAACCTTTGATTGATCTCAACCTTGAAAATCATCTCATTCATTATAGTTTTTCAAATCAAACTTTTGAACATCATTCACTACCATCTATCAAAGTGTTACCTTACTTTTCTTCTAGTACTCAACTTTGGAATCATCATCAATTAAGAATAGAAGATTTCATTTATAAACTTACTTTGAATTGTGGATAGTGTTGAAGTCACGGAAAGCTTAACGTTGTAAAAGGATCGATGCTCGTTGGTTGTAAGTCACTGAAAGCGTTGTAAAGGGTTGGATTGTATCATAAATCAATCAACATAGTGATAAAGGCCTTGCTCGTGCCGAAAAAATTGTTAACGGGGGACGTAGATCATAGCATTGAATCGAACCTCCATAACTATATCGTTTGCATTCTCTATCCCTTTTACTTTATGTTTTAACTTTGTCCAAATTACATTGTTTCACTTATTTGCTTATTTGTATTTAGTTATCTTCGTTTAGTTTCTCACTTATTACATTAAAACTTGTATTATTAACGAAAATGTTTTAATAACCAATTTACCCCCCTCTTAGTTAGCTAATCTTGGGTTTTCACTCTAGTCCTTTTTGTTCATAGAATCGCCAATTATATTAAATACCTAACACAAAGGTTTATGACATTTCCATAACTCATAAGGAGTTTCGTTCCTACTTTTGTGTGGTAATTTATTTAGAATGTGGTTAGCTGAGAGAATCGCTTTCCCCCCACAAATTTCGAGGTAAACCAGAACTAATCAACGTAGCGTTCATAATTTCTTTCAAAGTACTATTTTTGGGTTCCACAATACCATTCAAATGAGGTGAATAAGGAGCTATAGTTTGATGAATAATCCCAGAATCTGAACAAAATTCTTCAAACGGTATTCCATATTCCCACCTCTGTCACTACGAATAACTTTTATTCGTTTGCTTAGTTGGTTCTCAACCTCAATCTTGTTCTATTTAAATGTTTCGAAGGTCTCGTCTTTGCTCCTTATCAAATAGACATAACAAGACCTTGTACAATCATCTATAAAAGTAATAAAATGCTTTTTACCTGCTCTAGTTTTGCACAAACTTTAAATCACAAAATATCACCGTGAATTAGTTCTAAGAGTTCCTTTCAACTGAATGAAATTGTGTTTTGGCTAATTTAGCCTCTATAAATGTTTCGCGTCGATGATTTTGGTCAAATGAAATAGAAGGCAATAAATCTAAACTTCTAATTTACGTAAAGTATTAACATTAACATGTACCAACCTATCATGCCATAAGTTAGAAGATTCAATCAAGTAAGTAGATGATTTATTTTTATTAATATCAAAATTACGACGTACATGCATTACATTAATTTTGAATAGCTCATTTGCTAAGTACTCTTTGCCCACAAACATGCCATTTTTGGTGAGTATAAATTTGTCAAACTCAAATACTAGCCTAAACCCATTTTTGCTTAACAAAGCTCCAAATACCAAGTTTTTTAGAATATTGGGAATATGCAGCACATCGATGAGTGTTTTTTCTTTCTCTGATGTCATCTTCAGCACTACTTTACCTAGACTAAAAACATTTGATGTTGTCTAGTTTTCCATGAAAAGTTGTTGTCCATTGATAAGAGTGTAAGATGAAAATATTTCCTTATCAGTACAAACGTGACGAGTAGTGCCAGTATCTACGAACCATTCTCTCGGATTGTCCACCATGTTTGCTTCAAATACAACAGCTGAGAGCATTAGTTCAAACACACCATTAGACAATTTGTCTTCCTCAATCAAGTGTACTTGGGTCTATTTTGTTTTGCTTTTTCTATCGGCAGTCCTTTGCAATGTGACCAGGGTTGCCGCAGTTATATCAATCTCCTTTGAATTTCTTGGCGTTGTTATTTTGCTTGCCATTACCCGAGTTCTTCCTTTTCTTGCTAGGATTTGCCTATACCAAATGGAATTTCGCCTACATTTGCAGCTTTCGAGATTTCTTTTAAGAAACTTGATTATCTTTCTCAATTCTTAATCTTACAATTAAATCTTCAAGTCCTATTTCTTTGCATTTATGTTTCAGGTAATTCATCAAATCTTTCCATATTGGTTGTGATTTTCGATAATCACATTGACCTGAAATGACCCACAGAGTTTCATACCTTTTGCATGTATATCGTGCAAGATGTTTTGTAGCTCTTGGACTTGATTCATTACTGTTTTCGAATTTACCATTTTGAAGTCCAAGAATTTACCTACAATGAATTTCTTCAATGCGACATCTTNACTTGATTCATTACTGTTTTCGAATTTACCATTTTGAAGTCCAAGAATTTACCTACAATGAATTTCTTCAATGCGACATCTTTCATTTTGTATTTCTTTTCTAATGACTCCCAAAGTAATTTAGTTGTCTTGACCGAACTATATACGCTGTATAATGTGTTGTCAAGACAATTGAGGATGTGGTTCCTACACAAGAAGTCACTATGACTCTATGCATTGAATGCTGCTCGTTTTTTAGAATTGATTTCATCCTCAATGCTTCAAGTTCTCTTCCATCCAACGAAAGCAAGGCTTAATCCTTTAAAATTTGGGGTAATTCAGTCCCTCATCCTATATATTTTCATGTTACTTAAAAACTTTTAGATGCATCGGAGCTGACATTGATAAACCTGCCTACAGTTATGGCAAGATGACTCAAGTGTAATTCATCGACCAAAAAGGAAACTCGATACGTTACGGGTAAATTAATTATTCACTCTATATTTGTTTGTTATTTT
>CAIGRO010290206.1:0-17725 GCA_903798355.1 Fraxinus baroniana
TTAATATTTTCTCTTTTTTTTAAAATTCTATTTATCGGTCAAAGGTTAGATTGGAAATATGGTGTTTTATTTGGGTCAATGAGAGGTATTTCCTCATTAGATCGATTCTCAATTTGGACTTATATGTATTTTCATTCATTTTGGACTGTAATAGTGGTTCTTATATATTGGGGTAAATTTTATCAGGGCACTGATATTTTTGCAAATTTCGATTTGATCTTTAAGCTTCAATTGTCTCAATTGGATTATGGCACTTCAATTTAGTTATAATTTCTTGAAATAGTCACATTTCTCACTCATTATCCCCAAATTGACTAAAATGACATATATCATAAACTGGTCTTCCACGCAATCATATTATAGAACCATCGAAACAAAAATGATAAAATAGAGGTTTCGTCAATATATTTAGATTAAAGTTTATTTCAACACTTACGCAATGTTACACAGTAATAGAGTCATGATATTCATTAACAGTGGTAAATAACAATTTCTGTAGTAGTTGGATGAAATACCGACATGTGATTATGACACATTGTCGCATAGATTGTTGCTCGTCATCACAGTTGATGAATAATATTATTCCACAACGGTAAGTTAACATATCATATAACGATTAAATTTGTTACAGTATAGTTTTTAATTGATTGGTGAGCTAATGTTTGAGTCCGATTATAGAGAAATTAAATTGAAGTTCACTAGCTCAACGAGATTAATTGAAATTTATAGTTATTTATAGTTGAGATTTCATCAAAATTCGATATAATGACATGATCTATATGTTGTCCGTATCATATCTCATCTTAATACTTATTAGGAAAAATTGCAGCCATGGTACCAAACATTTCAACTTTTTGCAGACTTTACTCAAATCTTTGTTTTGTGCAATCCACGATATCAAACCTTTAAACAATTCGCAATCGGAATCCAAATGGACGGTTTCCGTCCAGTTGACCAATAATTAAAGTCTGACAAATTTCTGACCAATTTTTAAAGGGTAAATATGTAACTTTACATTTTTCCTATGAAAAAAATAAAATAAAAAGAATTGAATTAAAAAAAAAAACCATTTACTATTCATCTTCTTCCACCCCCTCCCTTTCGATCGCTAGAGTGCCTTTCCCAATGAAAGTTCAACCAGTTGATTTCAATGTCCAAACTGAACCACCTATACTTGAGCTGATGAAGCTAAACTAAAACACCTATACCAAGAAAAAGTTGTCGGCAACGGAGGCGCTGATCAGCCTCATTACTGTAACACGAATGGTCAATTGGCTGGTTAATTGGTTCAATTGATGGATTACCCACATTATTATGGACACAATTGGATGTTGTTGGGTAGAATCCATCATTTGAAATGCATAGTCCATCAATTGATTGATTGCCTATTCTTGTAGAAACCGTTCGCAAGTGGAATAATTATTCTGGACATCTATGTGTGGGATCGATTTTGATGAATCAAGGCTACGAAATTGGCCGCCTTGGTGAGGAGATTCGGCTGGTGGTGGTTTGCGATTGTGGGTGTTGCCGGAGTGGTATGAATCTGGATGGAGGTAGTGCGTTGCTTGCGATTTTGAAGCCAGTTTTTTGTCTGATTTGGTTGTTGTTTAGGCTGATGCTTGAAATGGATTTGGGAAGTAGGTCGGTGGTCGCGGAATGGTGGTCGCGATGGCGATGGGAGATGTGGCGATGGGACCGGTGGTGGCTGGATGGTGGTTGATTTTCTGTGGGGTGGGGTGGGTGGGGTGGGGTGGGGAAGAAGATGAATAGTTTTTTTTTTATAATAATTTTTGGGATTTTTAATTCATTTTTTCACTTATTTAGTAGAAATGGTGTGTAATTCTGAAACTGTCATTGTCTATTTGGTGGAAATTATATATATATTTTTTATTTCTGAGGTGAGCTAATGATTTTCGTGGTTAACTGGACGGAAACCGTCCATTTGGACTCCTAGTGCGAATTATTTAAAGGTATGGTACCGTGAGTGGCATAAAACAAAGGTTTGAGCAAAGTCCGCAAAACGTTGAAAGATTTGGTATCGTGACTGCAATTTTTCATACTTATTAATAGTCAATGTTATAATGCGTAACGATGCATGTAGGTCAAACTTCGATCGATGGGCGGGCTTAGGCATAAAAATGTGTAAAAAGTGTTTTCTTGTTTTAATTATTTTAATAAATTTAGAATTTATTTAATAATACATACAAATTATAGTATCAAATACAGTTTTAAGAGCTTAATAAAATAAATATGTTTTTAAATAATAAATAAGATATAGAGGGTGTGTGGTAGAGATTAAAATCAGATTAATATTGAAAATATAGTCGTTATTGTTGACTTTTATTAGATGGGTGGGGTCCAATAACGGTCATATTTCCAATTTTAATTAGATTTTAAGCCGTACCAAACAGGCTCATATTATACTAGTGCTAATTGAAGTATTTGAAGAGTTTTTACTTTTTTTAATGAGTAAAAGATAGATAATTAATTAATTAATTAATTTAATAAAATGTAAACAACTATTTAACAATAGTACAATACACTACAATCAAACCAAAATTACATTACATTGCAATCAAACTAAATGTATAATGTACTACAGTTAAATCAAATAAATTCGTATTCCACATCGAAAGTTTACATAAAAATCCTTGGAGATTTCCTCTATAAATTAGTGGACTAATAAGTGGGAAACAACATTTTTGCGCCTAAAAGTTGAAAAATTTATAATTATTATTTTTTGGCCCTTCAATCCAATTGAAAATTTTATATTATTATTTTATTCCAATAATAATAATAATAATAATAATAATAATAATAATAATAATAATAATAATAATAATAATAATGAAAAAAATAAATAAATAATAGTTCCTGCATTTGAGTTAAATGTTTCAATAGCCACTGGGAAAGATGCCCTTGCTGCACGAAGAAACAGGTTTCTTGGGCTTATTCGAGTTAAGAACAATTCACTTCAAGTCATAACATAAAGGATGTCAAAAATCCCCAAGTGGGCTGGGAAAGATGCCCTTGCTGCATAGAAGAAACAGGCTTCCGGCGCTACATTTCCAACGGATTCCATCTTCGGCCCAACTGAATTTGTAGTGTTTTAAAAGAGGATTTGCAGAATAAAGATGCCCTTTTCCTAGAAAGAATTGATTCTTGTGAGAGTTAATAATTTTAAGGATAATGCTTTAGAACAATTAAAGATTGGTATAGGATTCATGCAGAGATTGAGATTGTTGAAAAGAAACATCTTTGTATCAAATTGTCACGTTTGTTAGATTGTAATAGGATAACGATGAAATAGAAATTCATTGATTCAATCTGATTTTTATGTCACACAGTGCACTTTTAATATATTGGTATTTGGTTGTGTACAGAGTTTTATTCTTATCGAAGTCATTTTCATTTTCTATGTTTCTTTGTGCTAACGAATTTTCTTGTTATGCTAATGGGGGTGTCAAAACCATATCAACAGAGAGATTGAAAAATTGAAGCTCTCTGAATTAATGTGTCTGCAAGGTGTTATTGAGGTGGCCAAGATGTGAGTCTTATCTTCAGAATGGTGATGACCTGATATTTATGGTTTAAGACTTTGCAATAAAAGTTATATCCTTATTTTCATGACCAGCACCAATAAAGGATATTCCTTCCAGAGTCTTATAAAATAGTGTTTCATAAACTTCAACAAGCTAAAAATGCATTATGATCACATTCCTTTTCAGTTTGGCTTAGAATCATTTATTATCTGTTAAGAATGTCATGAAAAGTGTAAAATGTATGAAATCTTTTCGTTGCTCCTTAAGTGGTATATGGGCACTAAACATTCAACGGCTAGTTTATTTGATTGTTCCACCTCAATAGCTAGTGTACAGAGCCTTGTAGTATGTCTGAATTTTCTTGGCCAATTTGCTGAAATTAATGCTGTGATTCACATTCCCTAAAATAGTTAAAGTGATTGCTATGATTTGCATTCCCTAATGTTTATAAACAAATGTTTATGTTATGACTTGATTATGGTGAAGTCATTTGATCATCCTTTGTGAAGATTGCCTTGATTTTTTCACCAATTTAAGCTGAGAAATTTCGTTCAACACTATGTTGTTTTTGTTGGAGCTTTTCACCAATTTAAGCATAAAGTGCATGAAACCAGAAGGCAGGACATGAACATCTTGACATTTCAATTGAACTAAATTTCTTAACACAAATGCACATTACATCCATTATACGTTCTACAGGAATGCACATCACTTCTAAATAATTTTCTTAACATGAATCTGCAAAACCATCACCACACCTGCTGCTAAACATTTACTAGTACAAACTTCAAATTCTTCCACAATGCAGCGAATTTTCTTGTTGCAGCCTGGAGAGACAATATTAGAGCTTTTTTTGTCAAGTCCAACTTCTGTAATTTCGTCTTGATAATGAATTTTGCAACGAACCATTTTCATCATTAGGCTCATTGAAACCTATGTCAACGCATTCTTTAATTTGGTCGCTACTTGTTTCATCATGATTATCCTACACAGTGGCTTTTCCATCAAAATCAGAAATGTTGCAATTTTTATCCAAAGTAACAACAAAAGACTCCATATGGATTGGATCGCACTCAACCCGTTTCGGTATGCACCTTTCAGGATCTTCAGTAATCACCTATTCCTTTGCCTTTCTGGCTTACAAGTTTAGGGACCACATCATTAATCGGCTCATCTGGAATACCCTTTCTGTTGTGAAGGTTTTTAGTATGGAAAGAATCTACTCACTTGTGGTCGACTCCGAAAAAGTTGGTAACAGGGAAGGACATGAATTCTAAAGGATCAAAGCCATCGATAGAACAGATGAAGATGCACAGCTCTCTTGAGGCGGCATAACCTTCTCAGACTTTGCCCCAATTTGCAAGGATTTTCAATTCCCACGAGGTGAAATGAAATGGATTTGGGGGTGCAGGGGTTAGGGTTCGGAGCTGCTTAATTGATAAGGTGTGTTTGACTAATTTGGAAATTCACGTATACACTTGGAAAAGATTTAACTGGCTAGCTCATTTTTTCGTCGTCCACGTAGGTATGTCTATTAAAGGTTTTCATCCGATGAGTGATGGAGTTTGACGGAATAAAGTTCAGTGGCCAATAGGACAATTAATGAAGTTGAGTGGCTAAGCCGTGGCATAGTATAAAGTTCAGTGGCATTGAAACATTTAACTCCCTGCATTTTCCCATCAAAAGCCAAAACTCACCTCCATCAACCTTTTTTCACCTTGATCTATACTGTCACTCCTTCAACTTTCTCTTTCTAGGATCTTCCTATCTTTTTTCTCGTCGTCATTCCACTACGTAACTATAAGTACACAAATTTATAATTTTTGAATTGTGGGTGAAAATTCCCAGCTCGGATTATAATAATTAATTGAATTGAATTAATTATTGTGGCATTGTTATAGTGATTGGTGAATTGTGGAGATCTGGTAGTCAGTAAGGTCAATTTTAGGGAGATTTAGAGAGATTGAAGTGGAAAAGGGGTTGTGGATTCGATCGGGGGTGTAACAGCGCCACTAGATGGCGCTGTTCAAACGCTTCTTCTATCGGAAGCCCCCGGATCGGCTTCTTGAGATCTCCGAGAGGGTCTATGGTACGATAACGTTAACCTACTCTGTCCATTCGTGTTCATGTTTCTTAGGCATTTGGAATTTTTTTGAATTTTGATGCTATATAGTGAAAAAGCGTTGAAATTTTGATAAATTAGGGGCAATTCTGGCCAATTATCTTCAAGTATGAATATTCTTTCACAAGTTTTGTTTTTTATTTTTTGTTGCTCCTCAATTGGGCTAGTTACATTGGGTCTTTATCGTGCACAATGCAACTAAAATTATTAGCTTTCATTAAAGTTTTCCCCGGCTGGAATTTGACATTGTTACCATATTTTCTGTGATGTGAAAAGAGTTATATCCTGTGGTAATTTCAGCAGTTCAGATTGTTAAAGACTTGCTTCTCTCATTACTGTATTTGTACAATGAAGTTAAGTCATAGATGTAGAAATTCATTGCCCGTTATGATGTTATGTGGTACAAAAAGTTTTAGCTCCATTTAGAAGCTGGAGTATCAAAATTTGGTATTTGTATTATATTGGAATATTCATCAACTTAAATCTCTTAAATTTTGGATATTCTGGAACAACATATAGTAAAGTTTACGAGGATAGATGTCCTGATATTCTTACATGCATTATCTTAATTTTCCCAGTCAGTACTTGTTCTCTGATTTCTCGGTCATGTGTTCTTCATATACTGCAATTAAATAAAAACATTAGCACTTGCTTTCCATTTGCATCTGAAATTGCATGGTTTGAAAACAGTGCGGATGGTCTCTGTTTGGTTTAGCATTGCATGGGTAACTATAGGGAGCTAATAAAACATGTGAAATATGAAATATGGTTATGTGGATTATTATTTTATTTTTTTTACTTGCAGTTTTTGATTGCTGCTTCTCCACTGCCGTACTGGATGAAGATGAGTACAGAACATACATGAATGGAATTGTAGCACAGCTACAGGACCACTACCCTGATGCTGCCTTTATGGTTTTCAACTTCAAAGAAGGGGAAAAGAGAAGTCAAGTATCAGATGTATTATCTCAGTATGATATGACAGTTATGGATTACCCTCGTCAATATGAGGGTTGTCCACTGTTACCATTGGAGATGATTAACCACTTCTTGCGATCCAGTGAGAGCTGGTTGTCACTTGAGGGCCAACAGAATGTGCTTTTGATGCACTGTGAAACAGGAGGATGGCCTGTCCTTGCCTTCATGCTTGCTGGCCTTCTTCTATACAGGAAACAGTACATGGGTGAGCAGAAGACTCTTGAAATGATATACAAGCAAGCTCCTAGGGAACTTCTTCATCTTCTGTCTTCCTTGAATCCACAGCCATCTCAGCTCAGATATCTTCAGTACATTTCTAGAAAAAAACTTGGGTCAGATTGGCTCCCATCAGATACACCTCTGGCTTTGGACTGTATAATACTTAGAATTCTTCCTTTATTTGATGGTGGAAGAGGATGCCGACCAGTAGTTCGCATCTATGGTCAGGATCCTTCGTCCAGAACATCCAGTAGAAACTCAAAGCTTCTGTTTTCAACTTCCAAAATGAAAAAAAATATCCGTCTCTATCAGCAGGTAATGCCATAGTATTTAAACTGGAGACTAAAAGCTTGTTTGGGAGGTGTTTATAATTGGTTTAAATTATAAACAGGTAGAAATAAGTGGTACATAAAATGGGTAGTGTTTGTGGATAAAAAGTAGGTTTGACCTAAAGATTTATATTTTAACACCTCCCAAACAAGTGCTAAATAGGATTAATCAACTGAATTCTGAAGCACTCTTATGACCTGACTGCAGGAAGAGTGTGAGCTAGTGAAACTAGATATTCATCACCGTGTTCAAGGAGATATTGTTCTTGAGTGCGTCCATTTGGATGAAGATCTAGTGAGGGAGGAAATAATGTTTAGGGTTATGTTCCATACTTCATTTATTAGGTCAAATGTTTTGATGCTGACTCGTGATGAAATTGATGTTCTGTGGGACGCAAAGGACCAATTTTCAAAGGAATTCAGAGCTGAGGTAAGGTATTGTTTTGCAAATTTTTATGTCTCTCCTTTTCCCAAGCTTTAGGAGTAAAAACATGCTCCTATCTGTATCAGGTACTTTTTTCAGATGCAGATTCTTGTCCATCTAATATCACCACAGAAGCAGTAAGTGAAGATGGGAATGAAGCAGAAACCACTTCACCAGATGAATTTTTTGAGGCAGAAGAGATCTTTAGTAGCGTGGTTGATGGGCGGGATGGAAAGTCAGATTCTAATACTCGTATAATTCAAGATAATGCTCAGGATGATGAAAATGCTCACGATCTAGTCTGGAAGGATGATTTGGATCATCATACATTTCAAGATTGTGCATCAGATGAGGGGATTTACAAACACGATGTCAAGATGGATGGATTTAAAAATATATCAAAAGCAGATGTTTTGCACAATGGGCATGTCCAGGTAGATTCTAGAGTAGTCATCTCTGAAGTAGCAAGTGATTCAGAAATCAAAGCTGTTTCTAGTGCACCTGGCAAATCTGAAGAAGGGGATAATAAACAAAGTCAAGAAGTGCCTTCTTCAACGAAAAAGATAGAAAAGGAAGCTACTGAACAAAAGCTAGACGGGGATAATAATAAGCAGATAGCCCAAAAGAAACAATCGACTTCTGGTTCAAAACCTGCTGCAGATGCAGTTGGTACCAAGAAATCGAAACAGCAAGAATCGCAGGGCACACTTTTAAGACAGGCAAAGCCAAATGCAGTATCTAGGTGGATTCCTTCTAATAAAGGTTCTTACACTAATTCAATGCATGTATACTATCCACCATCAAGACATAATAGTGCTCCAGCTGCACTAGCTCCTGGCAAGGATTCCACACCTGGGGGAAAATCAAAATCCGTTAATGCATCTTCGGAAGCTGTAGTTACAGCAAACAGAACTCAGGCAGCAGGTCATGGGAAACATTCATCTTGTCCATCATTATTAGATTCGTCACCAGCTCAAGAGCCTTCTTCCTCAACTCTGGTTTCACCACCAAAAGTGAAATCTGTTGCCCAGGAACATAATCCAGCTCCTACGCCAATTATACAGGCAGGAGAGCATGGCCTGTACCCTCCTCCTCCTCCTCCTCCACCACCACCACCGCCGCCGCCGCCACCTCCCCTACCTCTAAACTTGTCATCTAATCGTGCACTTTTTACTTCACCCCCACCACCTCCACCTCCGCCTCCTCCTCTGCCTCCACGAGTTCCATCTATGAATATTGCACCTGTTTCTACTTTGCCACCCCCACCTCCGCCTCCGCCTCCGCCTCCACGAGTTTCATCTACGAGTATTGCACCTGTTTCTACTTTGCCACCCCCACCCCCACCCCCACCTCCACCTCCATTCCCATTCACTAGAGCATCACCTCTTCCCCCACCTCCAGTGCGTGGAGCACCCCCTCCTCCACCTAGAGCTCCACCTCCTCCTCATGGATCTCCCCCTGGAGCACCCGCTCTACCTCCTATGCGTGGGGCCCTAGCACCGCCACCACCTCCTACAGTTGTTGGCATACCGCCCGCTCCACCCGTGCATAGAGCACCCCCTCCACCACCCCCTCCTGGTGGTCGCGTACCAGGCCCTCCTGCACCTCCAGTTGGTGCACCCCCTCCACCACCCCCTCCTGGAGGTCGAATACCAGGCCCTCCTGCTCCTCCAGGACCTCCAGGTGGTGCACCTCCCCCACCTCCACCATTAGGTTCGAAAGGACCTGGGAGAGGGCCACCGCCACCGGCTGGGGGAGGACGTGGGCTCTCACGTTTTCCAGGGATGTCGATTGCAACAGCACCTCGAAGATCTACCTTAAAGCCACTGCATTGGAGCAAAGTGACTAGGGCATTACAAGGAAGCTTGTGGGCAGAACTGCAGAGTCATGGAGATCCTCTAATGTACTGCCCTTTCTATTCCGATTTAATTTTCTGAATTAGATTACAGGACTGTCTGTCTTTTTCATTATTCTCTCCGCTCAACTCCTATGGTATCCAGTAAATTAGATGAGGCTTCCCCTTCTTTAAGTAATTAGTCTGTCATTTCTTGCTCTTTGAGTAAATACTTCTTTCAGAAAAAAGAATACAAGATCCTTATAGGTGCTATATTTTTGCATTGAATTTGAGTTCTCTCTCTGGGCTTCTTGATTCTCTTAAATTACTGATGTCTTTCTCTTTAATTTTAGTGCTCCAGAATTTGATGTGTCAGAACTTGAGACTCTTTTCTCTGCCACAGTCCCAAAATCCAACAACACAGGAGGCAAGTCAGGAGAGCGTCGGAAATCTGTTGGATCTAAATCTGACATAGTTCATCTGGTAATGTGATATAATTCAATTCTTGATGTAGGAACTGTTCTCTCTTATTTTCAATTTTGGCCAGTCGGTAAAAATTGCATCAGAATTTCATAAAATCTTAGTTATCACGGAAAGATGTGTATATATGAGTTTTAAAATCTCAGTAATCAAATAAACTGTGAGTCAATAGGAATTGATAAAATCCCCATAGCCACTACAAATGCACATGTCCCGTATACTTTGTTGCGTTTTTTAATATTAATAATCAACCATAACTCAAATAGCTTGATATCACCTTAAATTGAATATGACATTTTCTAAGCAATTTTTTTAAGGATGGAAAAAAGAAAAAAAACCAAGTCATATTATTGCTGTTCAGAACTCCTGGGAGTTTGAATTTCTGTTTAAGTTCTCAAGAGTCCATTTTCTGCTAATTGAACAGACTCTTAGAGACCTTATAATGAATGATGATACTTGTACTTATGGTAATATGGTAATGATGATGCTTTTCTTTTGATAGTAGAGTGATGAAACAATAGAATCGTATTCTTTTTTTGAATGATATATATAAAAGTCTACACCTTACAAATTAGCATAATAGAACTCATGACTGAGAAGAGGATATCAGGGCTTGTGAACATCTCTGTAACGACCCGGGTGGATCTTACCCGACCCGTTAACATAGACGTATTATCCGCTTTGGGGTGGATCTCCCAATTGGTACCAGGTCTCAACTTAAGTCTCTCATATGAGTTGGAGGTCTTGGGTTCGAATCCTGGGGGACGCGTCCAGAAAGCCGTGAGGGGTAAGATCCACCCCAAGACCTCCAACTCATATGGGAGACTTAAGTTGAAACCTGGTACCAATTGGGCAACCCGGGTCGTTACAATCTCTTATTCTCCACGGTGACACAAACGGAAAATGTGTGGGATTCAGTTGTTGATAGAAGTACTAATATTGCAGAAGATAGAGAGAGTGTAGATTGTGTGATGGGTATAATAAGATTTTTTTCTATCACTAGAAAATCACCTTTTGGTTGTTCCAATTCTTCTGAGACCCCTGCGACAGAACAGTCTGATGACGCATAAGAGTTTGTAGTCTTCTGCACCCTTTATGTTGTTTGGTTTCACCAAAAAGTACGTTTTCTGCCTTTCTTTTTTCAAGTCAGCAATCAACATTTGGATGTTCTAAGATTTTTTTCTTGTGAATCTTTCTGAAGTTTGCTTTAGGAACTTAGCTTGCACTCAGCTTCCATTTGTAACTCTACATACTCTTGTGGTAGGTTGACCTAAGGAGGGCTAACAACACCGAAATTATGCTCACAAAGGTGAAAATGCCACTTCCTGACATGATGGTAAGAGACAGGTGCATATTTGCTTGCGACTTTTTACTGTGTTGATCTGCTGGTTCAAATTTTTGTTCTTTCCATTGACGAAGTTTAGCACCTTTGATATGCTTCCGAGAGTACTTTTTCTTGTTTGTTTAATATGACTAATCTTCTCCTCCCGATCCTCACTCATTAACTAAGCAGACACCTTACAATTTTTCCTATGAGATTTTATTTATGCTGTACATTTGTTTAATTCTTGATGCATCCTCTTTTTAAAATTGTCATATATGCACATATGAAATGGGAATGTTGATTGGACACTCAATTTTAATTCCTAAGCAAAGAAAGCAAGAAGGTTACATGCAAAATTAACAATGAAAGACCAAGAGAAACAAGCAAAAGTTGATAAGAGAATAATAGAAGACACCAAGAGAGCTAAAAGTCAGATACGCTTGTGATATATAAGCTGAATAGTTGTTGCAGTGATGATGTCAGAGTACTTATACAGGATGGAAACAATGGGAAAAAGATGACGGCACCCTTGATGAACTGCATGCTGGGCGCATATTCCTTCGAAGGAACACAAAAGTTAAGCAACAGATCTTCCATAATCAGATGTCATTAAGAGAACAAACAGTGTAACTTAAGGTTTTCAGAATTGGAACTTTATTCACATTAATTTTCTGAATATAGGCACAGTAATATATATAACGTGAGAGATGACCAGCTTATTTAAACAAGGATCCTAGCTAATTATATTTCTACAATCAAGGATAAAATACTTCTAACAGCTACAACTAAACTAAATTAGAAAATAATCAAATATAAAGAAATGAAATCAGTTCTAGCACCGTGTTTTCCAACAGAAACCGAATGGTTTTATTATGCCAGATCAGTTTTAGTAAGCCTGTGCTGCTGCATCAAATCTTTTTCTAGTCTTCATTGAAGATTTTTTACACGTTTACCAAGAATCTATAGGTGAAATTGTTATGCCCATCTAAGCTTTATTTAATCTTCTACATTCGTGCTTGTTCCCTTTATATTCAAATGACAGCATTTGATGTTCTATGTCGATAGGCTGCAGCACTTGCAATGGATGAATCAATTTTAGATGCTGATCAAGTAGAAAATCTCATAAAATTCTGTCCTACAAAAGATGAGATGGAACTTCTAAAGGTGAAGCTTCATTTGCTCAGAGATTTTGCAGTCTATCATTTTCCCAAGGAGCAAAAAAGTCCCTTCTGATTGATTTCCCTCATTATGAATTATTTAGGGATACACAGGTGACAAGGAGAAATTGGGGAAGTGCGAACAGGTCTGTGAACTGAATCATAATTCATGTTATTTCGTTGATGATATTTGTTCTTTTGGGATATGAATGCATTCAGCGATTTTACTCATTGAAGCTAATCATTTTTTCATCACGTGTTGATGATTTTAATGTATTTTAACAATAATAAGATGTAGTTGTAAACCTGGATTGGAGATCACATTCCTTCTCCACTATGAAGGGACATTATTGACATGGGTATAAGAACTGTTTTTTTATTGATTTCTGGAAATACTTGAAAAGCTGTTTAGACATTGTTTTTTCATCTACTGAGATACGAAAGTTCTTTAGATTCTGTAGCTAGCACTGCATTGATATCTTTATACCTATGTATTCGGTTCCTACTCTTTTTGGATTTTTGATGCATGAAAATTCCATCGCTTGTGCACCATGGAGGTAAAAATCCACACATTTGCAACAATTCAGCTATATACGGTTTAGATTCCTATCCAACAATCAATAAATCATAATAGAAATCGAGACTTAAGATACGACAAAATGAATTCTAAAAATTTCATTGAATACATGAACTATATTCTCAATACCATGGAGAACTCATCCATCGCTTTCTTTTCCATAGTACCCAAATATGCACAGAGATCCTGCATCCCAAACCCACTAAAAGCATTCCAAGACAAACCACAGAGAAAGCCATGAAATATACGTGGTCTATGATAAACGGACAATTGTAACTTGGTTCTAAACATACAAACACATTTTTATCTTTCCCAATGCATCAAATCTCATCAACATTCCCACATGGCCTTCCCTCGTCTCCAGTCAAAACTCTGATCTTTGATTCCGAACAGTATCCAAAATATCGGACACGACAACAAGCATTCCTCAGAATATTTAGCAAACTTCTTATAACATGGTTTCTTATCAGGATTTCATGTTATAATTGTATTGTTCCAACATAGGATAAAAGCCTTTTACCAGGACATCAGCTGGTGCGCGAGATTAGAAGCTGCAAAAAACTAGCTTTTCTCATGCAAGCGTGGCCTGAATCTTCAAGGTTTATGCCTTTGGAGAAATGTCACTTTTCCCACAGCACATGCATTTGGACTGTTTGCTGCCAAACAAGTCCTGTTACATGCCATGATTTTCGTATGTTGGCTGAATCATAGTCCTTTATTGGAAGTCATTTTAGGCTCTTGGATGAAATGTGATACGATTATTTATTTCACATAAAGTGCTGTTATTTAACGGAATAGATTGAAGAGAATGTGAGAGGATAAAGGTTCTTCTCATTTGATGGAACTAAAATAGATCGAAGTTATGTTGTTTGCCAATGAATTGTCTTTCATTGAAGGTGGTTAAACTGGTTGAATAGGAAATCTCAGTGCTTTTGACCAGAGATGAAGCTAATCAAGGTTTATATGGATGTTCATCTATTGCTGGTTGAAAGTGTTTTTGAGTCTGGTTGACCTAGGCCATTGAGAATTTCTGGAAGGGATTATTAGGTGGAAAACCACAAAAAGAAAAAGAATTGGTGAGACATGGAAAGCTTGTTTCTAACCATGAGGTTTCCTGCTTATTGTCATTATTTTTTGTAGACATTGCCATTGTCACAGTTAGTGATGTTTATTAAAGATAACTGGATGAATGCTGGGTCGAGAACTTGAATTTTATGAAGTCACAGTTGAGAGGCTGGAGAGTTTGTTATATTACTAGGTGAGGGAGGAAATGGAGGAAAGAATAGAAATTCTGTTAGGAAATAAAGAATCGTTCCAAATTGAGGCAATTGTTTTGAATTTTTTTCTGGTCATTTAAATATAGTGTTGATAGGTGAGCATGCACAAGGATTGCTCACTCTAATTCCTTTATTTAATCTTTCTAAATGTTCCTGTGCCTCTTTTGGAGCAATTCTACAGTATCTTGACTTGCTAAAATGGGGTGCAGGAAATGGTAGATGAGAGAGACTATTTTTTGGCTGAAAAATTAAGGTCACATTCTTATTACTCCAAGGAGAAAGATGGTGTCTAGCTTAGGAATCTAGTAAGTCAATCTTTAACATAATTTACCTTCAAGTATATCAAGCCTAAAGTGCACTTCTCCATTTTCATGTAGAGCAGGTTTTCCCTCAAAACAGTAGGCTTATGAGTTTCTTGGTAATATTTTGATTCAAGCAATCCAATTAGATATTTACTCTATGTTAGAGATATGAAGCTTGGTTTTCCAGGCTGACGTTTAAAACATTTTGGTATTGTTATTTTGGTCGACAATGGGAACTTGGGAAGTAACTGATTTTCATTAACCCTTAAGCATTATAAGATTTGCTGGTGAATCATGCTATATGACCGTAGTCAACAATTGTATTCCTAGAGCTGTGATAAGATTGGAGACTAGGTGTTCCATAAGAAATTAGGAATTTTTTGCTGATTAGTTGACAATGTTCCGATGTGTTTTGCTTCTATCTTAAGATCATTATTGCACTGAAGGACACCGAGGTATGTTACATAATACAAACACTTGCTGTGAAAAAAGATAAAATCGAAAAGGCAAGACTTGGGTATCAACAAAAATGGGATCAGCCTGATTAATGCATTTTCTGTAGATTTTTTCAAGTAGATTCTATTCGTGGATGTTGGCTGATGTATTGGCCTCTCAAAATGCATAAAACGAGCCTGAATTTGAATAAAATTTTATATGTGAACCATGTAAAATAAGCATTGCTTAGTGCAAATTAGATTTAGGTGTATTTAGTATCTGACTTCCAGAAAATTACGCATACTTGACACATATATTTTGCATTATATTGTGTATTAAGTACTTCCTAAATATGTATTCATATTGCCTACCTAACATTGTCTGAGAAATATACCTTCTGAGTTTTTGGAGAAGCATATTCTATTTGCTAGAAATTTCCACTAAATTTTTTAAAGCAGTAATGAGGATTTCTTGACAGCGAAATTAGGGGAGATGATCCACAGATTTTGATTCTTGCATGTTGTTTTCCTCTTCTTATGTGAACAACGTTTTTATTATTTTAAACATTGTTACATGTTCTTACTTCTCCTTCCATCTTTTAGTTCTTCCTGGAGCTGATGAAGGTGCCTCGAGTGGAATCTAAATTGAGGGTTTTCTTATTCAAGATTCAATTCAACATTCAGGTTTTTTAGACATGATGGGTCTTTTTAAATAGCAATATGTTCCCCTCGGGTATCTAAGTTTGGCTTTTTTCTCAGGTTTCGGATTTCAAAAAAAGCTTAAACACTGTAAACTCTGCTTGTGAAGAGGTACATCAGAAATGCTAATGAATTTTCGTACTTTTTACTATTTCTGGAAATAACTTATTTCTCCCTTGCACATTAGGTGCGGCAATCTCTCAAACTGAAAGAAATCATGAAGAAAATTTTGTTTCTAGGAAACACATTGAATCAGGGAACTGCTCGAGGTAAGTACTCGTATCAGAAGTTAAATTTTACATTACATTATCCAGATTCCCATGTGTTGTGATTAATTTTAGATATTTTCTGTGCAATTCAATTTTGACTCCTATGATTATTCAAAAATTCAATTTCTTCATTAGATACGAATGACAGATAAATCGATAGCATGTTCAAACTGTTACTAGATCTTTTATCCACGAGTATCCTTTGCTGTTCAAGTATTATCAGGTACTAGAAACACGTTGACTTAGAGCATGTTTGACAAAGCTTAAATTATAACTCAAGCAGTCAAACATACTTTTCATCCACACATTTTGTAGGATCCACAAATTACTACCCACTTATTATCGACACATTTTGTAGGACATACAACTTATAAGCACTACCAAACAAGCACTTTGAAAGGAGATTACGTAGTGGTGCCAAAAATAAGTTAAAACTAGTATGAGTAGAAAAACATGATCATAAAGTAACCAGTGATATACTCAACCTCGGCAGAAATGAAACTTTACGTGTATGGAGTGGTGAAAACTAGTTATTGACAATATATCACATTAAAACCGATGTAATGTGTTGATTGTTCCCACTGAAACCTCGTAAGGTAATTGATTGACTAATGTCTAAACCGAATTTTTAGTTCATATAATAAAACTGAGGAATATTAGAAGTGCCAACAACACCCCAACCGTACGTGTGCCCGAACTAGAATTCTGACCTTGTGTAAGGACCTACAGGCCAAGGGATAGGTACATTGGGATCTAAAAATATTTGGTGACAAACCTACAGGAAAATCCAATTTGAAGAAGCAAGCTTCAACGCTTCTCAAGACAACAAAGCTTTGGAATTCATTTATTTCTTTCACGAGGCTATTAAGTTGCTCTAAATAAAACTGAGAAATATTAACACACCAACTCTACACCCCAACCATCAATGTGTATCTGCACGCCCCAGAGGAAGTGAGTTTTTTCCTATATTTAAAACATCAAATCCAAATTTCTTCTTGTTTTCTTGATTCTAAAACGCATTTTCTCTAAACTTGAGCCATATTCATCTAGTGACCCTATTGTTACAGCCAATAGGAAAAAAAACATCTATATGGGCATTAAGACAGTTAATTTGCTTTAACAAAATTGTTTGCAGAAACTATTGCAAACTCCTAAGTCCTACCATAGGCTTATGATGCAGTTTCACAATAAACACGGGATTGGCAAACTCGTGATTCCATAGAATATCGATAACAGATTAATAAATTGGAAAAAAAACCCCCCAATATTTTTTTATAAATTTAACGAAGGCAATACCACTGCAAACTGATGCCCACAACATATTGTAGACCTAATTAACAAAATCTAATAAAGGTTACACACTATGTCCATAAACTCCAACAAAATATGAATAAGACCCTAACAAACTAAATGAAATCATTATTAATTGTGAAGAATATTATAAAGTAAAAGACTCTATTTATAGGGTTATAAATAACTCTAAAAGAAAAGATTGCATAATAATTATACAATCAACTATTAAGGAAAATAATCCTACACTATTGGAAAAATATCATAAAGATTATTATTTCCATATCTTCAACATCCTCCCTCAAACTCAATATGGTAGCAGCAATCAAATTGAGTTTGAAAGATAAATCGATCAAATTAAATCTTCAAAATTATTTGTATGTCAACCTAGCTGAACAAATAACTCAAAGTTGATGATAATGAAAAATCATCATCCACCAATATAACCAAACCATCACTAAGACTTGA
>CAIGRO010290216.1:0-16541 GCA_903798355.1 Fraxinus baroniana
TACTTTGTTGATTAGACCCCGTCCACTTGAAATCTCACCATTACTGAGTGCTTCAGAAATTATGGCTTCTTGTTTCTTTCGAAGAATATCACAGCGTTTAGAAGAAGCTCCAACAATATTCACCACGCTAGAAACCAAATTGAAGAGTGACTGAACTTTCTTGTGCTTCTTTGCTATGGCTATAAGAGCTAATTGAGCAAAACAATAAACATAAAAGGCACTTGGATTCTCTTTCAAAATAAGTGTTTTGAGACCATTGAACTCACCTTGCATATTACTCGCTCCATCATAACCTTGACCTCTCAATCTAGATATACTCAACCCATATCTTGAAAATAATTTATCTATAGCCGCTTTGAGTGCTAGAGCTGTAGTATTGGAAACATGTTCAATCCCAATAAAACGTTCAATCACATGTCCCGTCTTATCCACATAACGTAAAACAACAGACATTTGCTCTTTCCCTGAGATATCTTGAGATTCATCAACTAAAATTGAAAAGAATGTATCACCAATATCTTTNACCTGGCTCCGAGGCTGACACGGACCTCTCTGCAAGTATGCTCTTCTTATTTGATCTTGAAGATTACCATTGTAATCCATTATTGGAGTTCTTAATCCGGAATATGTGGGAAGTTGTGTAATATCAATATGTTCAATACTTGCTTCCTTTGCTTCATCATTTTCTTGAAAATTAGTTTCATCAATACTTGCTTCATTTGCTTCATCATTTTCTCCAATAATAGCATCCTCAACACTTGCTTCCTTTGCGTCGACATTTTCTTCAATAGAAATTTCATCAATGCGTTGTTTCTTTGCCACAACATTTTCTTCAATAGAATTTTGAGATATTTGTTTAAAATATCTCAACATATCTTTCTACAAATCAAACAAAGAATGCATAAATATACCAACAATGAAATACGAATTAATAGAACGTGAATGCACAAACCAAAGATCAAAAACTGTCA
Source organism: Fraxinus baroniana (assembly GCA_903798355.1). Classification (NCBI taxonomy): domain Eukaryota; kingdom Viridiplantae; phylum Streptophyta; class Magnoliopsida; order Lamiales; family Oleaceae; genus Fraxinus; species Fraxinus baroniana. Next base: position 972 of record CAIGRO010290216.1, read on the forward strand.
AGAACTATATCAAAACATTTCAGCCGAAAGAGGAAAAAGAGAGCGGTTAATCTTTCCATAAATACTGGTCTTAGAAAACATTTAAGTCTGCCATGAACTAACATTATATTCTTATGAACCTGAAACTTCTAGTTTCAAGGATCGAATCAACTAACCGTGAAATTTGTTTTCGGATTACTATACATCTTATAAGACTAAATGCACAACATATAGGAGAATCAAAGATCTGATTTGCTTCCCATTTTCTGCAATCAGCAAGAAGAGGAGTTTGAGGTAAGAACTGCATTGTGGCAAAATAATATGATTTGGATCATGTTATGAATCATTTTAGTTTGTCGTAAGATTTGATGACGTTTTATTCTGGTTGTTAACCTATTGCAACCCTCTTCCTTTGGCTGAAGTTTTCTAATTTCAAGATGGAAATTTCATGAATGTTTTGGATATTGGAACTTATTTAGTAGAAACACTTGAACTTACACCTTGTGAAAACAATATGAAGTAGAAAAAATAATAATATATACTCAACCCGGTTTGCAATTTTCTGAGTACACTAGCATATGAATTTATATGACTGAAGTATTTTTTAATTTTTACCTTTCGTTTGTTCTGTATTGTTGAGTGAACGCCATTCGAGGAAAATCCTTTGAACGCCAGTCGTCTTCAGTCGGGGAGATTGGAGAATTAGGGAAAACGAAAGGGATTGGCAATTGGGGGGAAGGGAACCTGGGAAAGGGAAGGATGGGCCTGGGCTTCTTTCAACATTTTAAAAGACTTGGGCTTGGATTGGGTGGGATTTTTTTTGTTGAGGCAAAAAATTATGGGCCAGTGGGGACAATGGGTCCACCTCTGACGGGTATTGAATATGTGTCGGATCCTCCAACTTTCAAGTGGACACTTCGTTGTTTTTGCTTTTTCTCCTTTTTTTCTTCTTTCTTCTTTCCTTTTTTTCCTTTTCCTTTTCTTTCCCATTTCTGATCTCTATAAATTTAGCATCGTCGTCAAGATGGTGGAGAAAGGCAGCGGTGCTAGGTTCCTTTTTCTTCTTCTTTCTTTTTTCTTTCCATTTTCTTCTTTCTCCCTTCTTTCTCTCTCTGTATCGGTGGTTTGGGGTTTTGTTTGTGTAAAATGAAAATGGGTTCCATATAGTGTTACTTAATGCTCCACTAAGTTTAAATTGCAATCAAGTTCCTCATTTTCTATTTTATATAATATTTAGTAATTCCCATAATTGAAAACTAAACCCCAAAATTCTATTTTATTCGTTTTAACCCCTTATTCAATACTCATTCCCTTTTTTGTGAATAATTGATTTTGGACTATTCAAAATGATATTTTGTATTAGTAAAAAAAATGAAGCTTAAAAGACGTACCCACGTACTTGTGTCCAAAATTTAGACTTTTTTTAACCATATCCCCGTATCCTACGTTTTAGAAAATAAAAGATCCCGACACTTAGACCTGTACTGTACCCGGGTCTGAGCATCATAAGTTGACACTAGTGGTAGGTCCACATTTTCCAAAAGTCTGCGGAAGGGGATTCTTGTCAAAAAATTTCATCATTACTAGCAATTTCATTGAATCTTGTAGAAATTAATTCTAATCATGTTAAGTCCATTCTGCAATTCAATTTTAATTTTATCCATCTTCTCATCCAAGGCAATCACTTGATCGGTAAATTTAACCATCTTCCCAGTTTTGAACACCATAAGTATAGCACCCATGAAGACCCATAACCAGTTGGACCTATACAGGGAATTCCAGAACTTTGAGTCTAGTATTCAGTATAAAATAAAGACTTGCCCCATGATCAAATAGAAGAACAAAATCAGGTTGCTCAACTGGGCCACTAGTCTTCAGTCTTCGGAGCTGTGAGACTCACCTCCCACATTGCGTGAGATTGCCACTGTCGTTTAGTACTACAATTTCTTCACTTCTATCCATCTCTTCATTCTCAGCTTCTCCTTTGTCCACCAACGACTCACTAATTTCCAAAACATACAACTCTTTATTTATGACTTGATTCCCTATTTTATATTTTTTCCTCAAATCTATAGCGCAATCCTCTATCCATCTTGTCACGGTCAGCAGTGTTTAATCGTGCAAGGTTATTTGGTGGTGGTGGATTGGGAGTGATGCAGGAGTAAGCAAATTTGGGACAGTTTGGGCATAATTGGCAATTGAAAGTGATTAGGTCAAATTTGGTTTTAGATTAGTCATTGGGCTTTCACATTTACTACGAATTGGAGCCCCTTCATTGAGATTTGGGCTATAATTAAACATAGGCCCTTTACCATGGTTTGAACCAAATCTCATTTGGATCTGTTTGAGGGTACACGTTTATCATCGACCTTTTTGCCAACTCCATTATTCGGCCCAATCCTTGATGCTCAAGCATCGGTTCTTCTCCTTTGCGAATTTTAGTTTACATTCTGTTGACAAGATGAATTTGTCAATTATCAACCCTTTCAATTCTCCCCAAGTTTTCATGGGCAGATGTCGATCTGCCCACTGAAACTAATCACATGCTTTGCCATCAAAACATGCTATTGCAGCTTCTACCTTCTCTGCCACCGATAACTGATTTCTAGATAAAATCCTCTTCGCACTGGACATCGACCAATCAGTATTTTCGCTGTAGAATATGGATAGTCCAAGTTGACTTTGTGAATCCAGCCCTAAATCATCTTTTCGGTCTCTTCCTTCCCGTTGCATCATCATCTGCTCAAACCGATTAAACATCATGCCCCATCTCTCCTCCAATTCTTTGCAGAAATTTATTTTCATCTGTCCTAGAATCAATCTGATACCAATTTGATGGTAACCTGTTATTGCTGCTGAAGTTCTAATGGATCTGGTTGCTGCTGTTGATCCTTTGGAGCTGCTGTTGCTGCTGCAGTTCTGGTGTTGCCGTAGAGGTTCTGCTGGATTGGGTTGCCGCTGCTGATGGTGCTGCTTTGGATCTTCTCAACCAACATAAATGAATTATGGGCTAGTCATTAGGATTGAAATGAAGAATGTAATAGGATTGCAGTATTTTGATTATAGAATTGCTTTGGGAATGTAGATGATAGAACCAGGAACTGTAATATTATTAAATGAAAATGGAACTAAACAACTCCCAAGGCAATTCGAGAGGCCTTTGATTCTCTCCTCACTACACTCTAAACACTTGAATAATGGAATGAATCCCCCTACCCTCCCCTCTCTCACATTTATTATCACGCTTCCTCACTCTATTTCCCAATATACCCCTGCTAACTAACTAACTAACTAAAATTGGACTTAATCTCCTGTTATGCTGCCCCACTGTTGGAGGTCTATCAACGTGGCAGGAATTAGGATTCTACCATGGACTTTGTAGAAACACTAGTGGATAAAATAAGAAGCAAGAATATTCCCAAATAAAATGAAACCAATTGAGGACAAGTGTAAAATATGTTGTGATCTCAATGGAACATTTTAGAAGAGGGCGAGGCAAATTGAAATTAATGTTGCCTAATGTGGGTACAAAATAATTGATTTTGATCTTTCTTAGATGTAATGAAGGGTCTGTTGAATACAAAAATTTAAATAAATTCTCATATATAAAAACTTAATCTTTTGGATGAGGTGGGTTCTACATGGTATAAGATCAACAGCAGTTGTGACGTTTTTGCTGCCATGTATTTATAAATTGTCTATATATTGGGCCTATGATGGAAAATATGATATTTGCATGCAAGGATCCCATATTTACAATAAATAAGATTTAATTTGCTGTTGTCACTTGTAATCCATGCCGATTAGATCATTTATTTGATTGAGTTTTGAATTCAGTATGTTTGTCTTGGTTAATTACTACTATGTTACTAAATAACTGTGTTTCAGACTATATATTGAAGCAGATTTTACCACCTGGAGTTGAGGTTCCTTCATCATTTGAGACAATAGTTAAGTATTTTATTTATGTTAAATTCCTTCCCCTTTTTATTTGGGTTTCCCTTCATTGGTTGTTGATTCGCACAGTTTTTCGTCTTTTTTGCACTAACTTTTAACTGATAAAATCTGCAGTTCAGTCGCCTATTATCTTAGGATTTAGTATTCACAGCATATAGCTAACAGATTCTCCATATTACATCTCTATTAAATAATGACATTGCTTTAACTTTGTGCAGGTCACATTGCCCATCTGAATATAATGGACGAACTACTTCCTTATAAGGATGTAATAGCAAAAGTTATCTATGATGTACGATTTTTGGTCTGCGACAATAATGCTCCGTTACATCTGTTAGCCCTTCAATTAAGTTTTTACTATGTTATTTGGATAGACTTGTAGCTATTTTAATCACATTTTAATATGAATCAAACGAGAATTATGCTCATGCTATTGTGAATTGTAAACTAAATCAAATGGTAAAAATTGGTCACTTAGTTGTAATTGAAATTTTATGTGAAAAATGAAATCTATGAAGGATAGTTCTTTTAATGAAACAAGTGTTACTATTGGTACATACACAATGATTTAGCTGACTTGTATGGCATTTGGCTTCATAACAATAAATGACATGTCTGAATTGTTATTGAAGCTCGTAGTAAGAGTAACGAACAAGTGATAAATATAAAATTGCGTGAATCATCAATACTAATAGAAAGATAGAGGAGATATTTTGATATTATTTACTAGAAGACACATCGTGGATCTTGAGAATATGCCAAATTTGTTGAAAATAGAAATGTTAACTAAACTAGAAGGGTATGCTTGGAAGTGAGAGGGGCTACAAAAGGATGAAAAGGAGAATAAAGCAATTCGTCCGAATTAAATCTAATTGTTTAACAAGATGTTAGCTGAATCAAGGACTATTTTAATGCCCATCTATAATAATAAAGTTGATATTCCAGTTTATAGGAACCATAGAGGTGTTCAACAACTGAGTCATTAAAAGAGGAGAGATGCACATTGAACCTTTGGGCCTAACATGTTATAATTATCAAAATGTTAGCAAAACTGGAACTATAAATGACTTATTACTAACATGACATCAAAAGGTTAGCGGCAATTAAAATTTTTAAGTGGTTTTATATTAAAAGTTCCCAAAAGGTACTTGTGCTTGATATAGGCATTAAAAGCCTCCCGATTTGTAGGAGAAAGAACCTGATATGAAGGATACTTGATATAGAAAAGTATAAGAATGATCGAGGAGGTTAAAAACTGTAGGACATGTAATAAATCACTGTGGATAAATTATTAATTTAATGTTACGTCCATACGTTTTGGAAAGCTACCTGAGAGTTCTGGAGACCAAAAGATGAAAGTGCAAGCATATTTAGCCCTGTTTGATGGCCATTATTTGGAAAAAATAATGTTTCAAATAGTGATTCTTAGGAGAATGTGTAGTTAAAAAGTAGGGAAGTTTTGGGTTTACGTACATAATATTTTATTGTGTGAATGTGCGGTTGAAAGAAAAAAAAGAGTTTTTAAATAATGGTTGTCAAACAAGGGCTTAGGTTGGTGTCAATGTTGGAGAGCAACATAAATTCTTAGAACTCAGAATAAGCTTTTCGGTAGCTTGTATATAGAATAGAAAACAGCTCAGAGACTGTTATATAGTTGAGTAATCATAAAATTTTAACATGTTTATCAAATCGAAACCTAGTCGCTAGATCCTTTCTTACTCTCGATACAATTGATTCACACTGTTATTTGTATTGGTTAGAAAGTGAATTGTGTGAGATAACATTACCAGTTGAATGGGAAATTATTTAGTTTTTGACAATTTCCTTTCAGTTAACATGCACGTGGATAGCTGGATTCTTTTGTCAAAGAAGCTATTTTGTGTACATTTTGCTGGCTTAAAAAAGATTTATCAAGAATAGATCTGTGTTTCTTTCCTTTGAATGTTGTTGTTATGTGATTTTTTATTTTCAAATGGGATTGACAATCAACATCCTGAATTATGGTTTAACATTTGTTGTTGATATTATCATTTTTCATAACTTATTTGAATGAAACTATAGAAGATAAAAATGCAAAATAGATCTGCTGGTACATGTTATGTGTCAGCACCTTTTCATGTGTAATCATGGCATTGGCCTTGTTGGGACAATAAGTCAGATATTACTTGGACAAAGAACATGTAAGCCATATACTGTCCAAATAGAGACATCTCCCAAATCTGTGATATTTCTTGCAATATATCATTGTAATCCAAAAGATATATTTGCGAATTTAAGATCTGATATTTCATAACGACAATGATTGGTTGTTATTCGTCTCTATGAGACCAATATATTGTGATATTTCATGAATCTTGACTTAATTTAAAATAATTTGTTTGCAGAGGATATCAATGTTATTCTTGATGCATTTCCGATGTGTCGCAATTTTAACATGTGATTAATCATCAATACATCAACATTTACTATTGTTAAGTAGTTCTTGTCATTTTTACTTTTGTTATTGTGTTCCGTCCAATTATGTCTTGAATTTCTTTTGTCTGTACAAACACTCAGGCTTTTCTTAGGATAGAAAGAGCTTGACCTTCTTTTCCTAGGTCTTGAGGTTGTCTCACTATGTTTTGTTGATCAAGCTTTTGTATCTTGCAGAAAAATTTACCCAGAATCAAGACCATTGTTAACAAGGTTGGAACCATAACGAATGAGTTTCGTGTGCCTAAATTTGAAATACTTGCTGGCGAGGATAATATGGTTACAGAAGTGAAGCAGTATGGTGCAACGTTCAAGCTTGATTATAGCTTAGTCTATTGGAATTCAAGATTGGAACACGAGCATCTGAGGCTAATTTCTAAATTCCAGGCAGGGGATATTATTTGTGATATGTTTGCTGGGATTGGTCCATTTGCAATTCCTGCAGCACAGAAAGGATGCGTAGTATATGCAAATGATTTGAATCCAGATAGTGTTCGCTATCTGAAAATTAATGCTGAAATTAACAAGGTTGATAATCTAATTCACGCTTACAATAAGGATGCACGAAAATTTATTGCTGAGCTGTTGGTTGCACCTTCAAGTGAAGGTAATTCTCTATCAAATGAAGTCAGCTCAAAGTCTTGTGAGAAATGGGACATGCATGAAAATAGGAAAACACACTTTGAAGACAGTTGTCTAACTGGTAATTTGTTCTCTTAGGCTGTTTTTGCATTGCTTTGAATTACAGTCAGTCAATCATTAACTAAAACTTAATATACCCTGAAGACAAGGTGGTAGAAATACCAGAAGAGAATTTAAGTAATTCTGAGAGTATAGGACAGTCACGTATGAAGGAGGATTCAAATTTCGCCACAGCAAAAAGGCGTCCTGGAAGCCCACTTGAAGGTAAGACCGGTTACAACTTACAAGTATAGAGGAGAAATCTTTCAATACAAAATTCTTAGAACTGTTGCCGCAAATATTTATGTTGTGCTTCATGATATCTATATTGGTAGTATTTGATATTGTCTCCAATAAGTTCATATGCACGAGACTCATTTCCCTGTGTTGTCCACTGCAGAAAATGGAATGGCTGAATGTGCAAGTACATGTGTAAGTGGTAAGAAGAAACAAGGCTTAAATAAGCGCTCGAGAGGCTGTGTGTCTATCAACACAAGACCTTGGGAGCATATTGATCATGTCATTATGAATCTTCCAGCCTCTGCTTTACAATTTCTTGGTAATTTTTCCATACTTTGTCTGCTCGTCTTTCTTTCTTGAAACACTTGTACATATTTCCAGACTTGTAAAATTCGTTTGTCTTGTTGACTATCAGCCAGGGATGATCGGTTACCTAAATCATTTTCTGTAGCTGTTAAAATTTCAATGGTAAAAATAATGACGGAAACAAAAAATTATTTTGGGCTTGATTCACTTGGAAAAAGTTCCACTAAACTATTTTCTTGTACTTTCTTATATAATGTGGAATCAATAATGGCTCTTATTATCCTTTTGACTTTTGTATCTTAGATTTGTAGTTCAAACTTCGTCATATTGGATGCTTTCTTTAGACAATTTCAAATCTTCCAAAATTTGTAACTTTAGGAAAGCCTACGATAACTCATTTCCAGATGATCTCCTTCAAGATCAAAGTTCTCATCACTAGACTGTCATTTAACACTGAGTGTACTCTGTAGACAGATACACTAGAATAAGCCCATTAAAATTTCATTGGTAATTGAACGGCAAACAGCTCGCTTGCTTGGAATATGGTAAAATCTAGTGCTGTATTGATCACAGGCTCAATAATTTTGAGGTTCAGCTAGTTGCAAATTTAGCCTTTTCTTCTCTTTGTCCTTTTTAATTGTGTGGTATTGTGCTGATGATTACTTCATTGCCATAGTAAAATCTTCATGGTTCCACCTTAATTCCATGTCCACCAATTTAGCATGTTTAGTCACTGAGTTGAGGTATGTTCTTCATGCTTGGAGTTTCATCTTGCAGATGCCTTTAGAGACCTTGTCCAGATGAGATATTGGAAAGGATCTCTGCCTTGGATTCACTGTTATTGCTTCATGCGATCAACTGAGACGAAGGAATATATATCATCAGTAAGTAGTTTCCTGCAGACAGTAACTTTTTTAGTTTGCCCCTTTTGAGAAAAAGAGTGTTCGTATGGCAGGGGTGGTGGGGGTGGTTGAGCTGATACTGTGGTGGCAAATGTTAAATGCTTTATCCCTTATTGTTTGTTGCTTTTGGCTCCCAACATGCCAAGTTCATATGTGAGCGTTGTGCGACTTATTCCTGAGACAGTTCCATACTTGAATTTTTCTTTGGTTGAAAAATTGCTCGCGATAACTTGTTTTGGTAATGCATTTGCTGCAACTTGACAATGCATTTATTTAACCTGATGCAGAATTGTATTGCCTTATCATTTAGGTTTTAGAAACTGAAATCGGTCATTCTCAAATTAGATGATAGAAGACATCTGAAACCAACACTTAGTGAAGCATTAAAACTCTCCTATTGTCGCTTGGGCTGTCTATCTTCATAATATTTTAGAGCCGCCTATTGGAAGCCAGAATTGATATTTATAAAACACTTCGCAAAAACACGGCAATGTGTTACATATAGCTTCACCATGCTGGGGACTGGGTGTAGTAGCCAGTAGGACACCAAGAGATCATTGGTCAATCTCCTACTTGGTCATGTTTCACATCCCTTGTGAATTTCATGACATTGTTTCACCATAAGACGGTTCATCATTTTTCTTGTACATGTTGCATCTGAACTGGGTTTTACTGGTGTATAGGTGGCGGAGACTGCATTGGGTGCTAGTATACAAGACCCAGTGTTTTTTCGGGTCAGAGATGTTGCTCCAAACAAGGTACAAGCTGTAGCAATACTTCGTAGACTTGGGGACCCATCTATTTGAATCATGCATGAAACAAAAAATCTAAGATTTTAATTTTCTTTTATTCTCTGCAGGCAATGTATTGTTTAAGCTTCAGATTACCAGAGGAAGCATGTGTCGCTGGTGATGGTGGGATATAATGAACACCAAGCAATTTCTCTGCCGGACCTAGGGGTCTTGCTTCAACAAATGGATGAAGATTTTTCTCAAGAGGCTGGAAATAGTTGGAAAGTTAGGTTATTATTTATATAGGTTTTCTTATCCAGCCGGCTAATCAAAGCTGTGGACAATACAATTCAACATTAGACCTCTAAAACATTGGAGAGAACTGAGATTTTCTTCAAATATTAATTGTACAAGCAAGTTGATATATTATTTCCATTTTTTATATACTCCCATTCTGGTTTTCCTACTTTTACGATGTGCTACCTTGTATTTTACAAGCTTAAAAAGGACAATGCTGAGTAATTGATATTTGTTTTGAGCACACTGTCTTAAAAAGATTAGGGTGCTTTCTGTGTTTGAATTGGAAGTTTACATTTGATGAGGCCAAGTGCCTAGCATGATTTTTGTTTTTTAATTGTATCGTTGGAAGGCATTAAGGATGATAGATGTGCAGCTAACTATTTATATTTAGCGAAGAACTTAGCCTTCTCTTCTCTCTACTTGTGTCTCCGGGTCATCAACTAGCTCGGCATTTCATTACCAAGGCCAAGGAATTCGAGCATCAACCCAGATGTCAAGGACTCTGAGTCATGTTGATTCCCCAAAATCCAGAATGCCAGATATCTATAGTGAGTAATGACTGTCCTTATGACTCCCACTATCCCAATTCTATGTTTTTGTTATTGTTTCTGCTAAATTTTATGTTCTTTCTGATGTTAATTAATTAAAGGGTTATAATTAGGTTCCATTTGTACAAATGAATTGACTATCAAAATCCACCATGACAATGGTATTGACATTTTTCAACCTGTCTATGCTTGTGCTTGTGCATGCAGTAAATTCAGCTAATTTCAGTGAGATTTTCCAGCCAAATTGGGCACCTGATCGCATTCTCACTCAAGGGGAGCAAATTTCAATGTCTCTCGTAACACGACTGGTAAGTAATTTACACGATTTTCGTAATTGAGACCTCCATTTGTTTTCATTGACAGTTTTGATCTGCACAGGTTGTGAATTTGAGTCCAAGAAAAAGTATCTATATTTAAAAGCCAGTGCTCAACTCAAACTGCTTCAAGGCGATTCAGCTGGAACCCATTGCTTTCTATGCAAGAATCTCTAGTATGTTCTCATGTAGATACAACATTATTAGCATGTTTGGTATGACAAACTGGTCAAGATTAGGTTGTTCAATACGCTAACATACTAGTCAAGTGTGCTAAACATGATGTAGGAGATACAAATTAAGATAGTTTTGATAGAAATTTAAATAAGAGTTTCATTTAATTATGATTGTTTAGATGAGTTTAAATTGGATTTAATATTTTAGTTTATTAGAAGTTCATTTGATTTTATTTTCTTTTAGATTTTTTGCTCTACGAATAAAAGATTTATTCGTTGTAATTGACAACCCGAATATATGAATAAAAACCTATTTCCTTTTGTCATCAATTCTTCTCTTCTATGCAACCTTTTCTTTTCTTGTTTGTTAACAAATTACAAGCTTCTGCGTCACATGAGCTTGTAATAATGCAGATAAAATTAATGTTTATGTAGATTGCATCAGAGGGGAGTAACCACGATGAGATAATACTTTTGAGTTTCGTGGCAATGTTTCAGGACATATATATATGTCACTTTTGGGTGTGAAATGTCCGAATCGCCCTTGAAGATGCATTTATTACACATTAATGCATATTCCAAAAATCCCTAATTCTATTGACATCTTTCCCATTTCAATATCAAGAAGAAAGTTTAATGGATTCATCTTCCATATTGAGAGGTTAGCATTTACAAATTGTTTAATATTTTTTTTTTATAACTTACCATTTTGGAATTGTTAAATTCAACATACTCGTATTAATCTAGAGTTTTACAAATTACTATTCATTCCTTTGGTTTGATTTTGCAAATCCTTTTTTAATAAAGATAGCAATGTCCTCCATAGAATGTTGTAAAACTCCCTATTTAAGCACTGGGTAAGTTATTTATCAAGATTTTGTGACGAAGGTAATCGAGTATTTTTTAACACACTTAATGCTATGAAAATATACATCAATCACAACCCTTAAATGCTACTCTTTAGGTGGTAACCATAAATAATGACAATTTAACCGTCAAACGTAACTGTAGAAACTGACATTTCGTAAATATCTGAAAAGAAATTTCAACTATTGCTTTCATCGGTTTGCAATTGTGTGGTATAATTTATTCATAGGTACCACTTGCATGGTAATGAAGTTCAATATATTATTAGTATCAAATGCTTATCATTGCTATTTCAGATTTTCAGGTATGAGTAATAATTTGAGATTTATCGTATTGTACGAGGGATATTTTGTAAATATAGATGATGACTGGAAGTAGTGAGGGAACCAAACCACTTCAATCTTAGTTCCACGTAATGTCACCCTAGCAGGACTTGTATTACAATTGATGGAGAAGCTTCTTATTCATGATCCATGCACTGAAACGAATTGAAATTCAAAGTCTCGAATAGGAATATACCTCCGGTTGAAATATGCAAAGACGAAGTTCAATGATGAAATCAGGCTTGAATTTTTATTTTGCACATGAGAATGACGACTTTCGTTGTTTGTTGTGTTATTATCTTACTGTTATTATAATTGTAGCTTTAGATCGATTACAAACACAACTTTACAATTGTGCAAAACATAACATTTTAGTACTAACAGTTGTTAAATTGTCAGCCCTGATAGATAAGCGCTCGAATTCTGAATAATTGTACATTGGTAAGATTATACAAGACAAAATAATCGGTCATAATAGTTGGTACCAAGTTAGACAATACAACGAATACATAGTAATAATATATACAATAGTCAGGACAGGACGATCAATTAATGAGTATGAATCACTAACCTCATTCGAATTTATTCATCGGATTTCCATATCGTGAAATCTTTCATCATGTCAAGTCAGGTTTCTTGACAATAGCTATATTCTAATTTATATCTTTCCTTTTATGATTCTTAAAATTCAAAAAAAAAATCTTTCCTATTGTTCTTCATGCTCGTATTATCTATTTCCAAGTTTATGATTATATTGTAATTTGGCATTAACAATCTAATATATATTGGACAGGAACAATAGGATACGTCTTTATAGCATACTGCACATTTAGTCAAGACCAGATCCCACTATTTAATTTGGAGAGTATTCTGCACACTTGAGACAACGTGTCTTTTTCCATTTGATATCAAACAAACTGTTCAATGAACTTGATTATGAAGCCACACTTTATAATTTTTAGGGAGCAAAACATGAACTTACTAGTGCAATGCCTTGGCATTTTATTACAGCATTGTCTTAGTGATTTCATTTATGTATATAGAAAAAATATGTTTCTTTTTTAGTTTCTCCTTTCCTTTTGGATGGAAAGGTATTGAATGATGCTATAGTTTTAATGATTGCAAAAATGATTGCTTATAGGGTCATTTAAAAGGAAGAATGGTTTCCTTAATATGCTTATTTCGATGCTGGAGCCTCATCTTTGTTGATCCTAAAGGTTATTGAGTCATTGGCTATTTTGTTGGAAGTAATTCGGTGGATTATTTTGAGATCTTTCTCTTTGATTGTTTAGTTTACATGGGGGATGGGGCTCACGCATATTGATCCTGAATATGAAACGGTGTTGAAATATGAGTGATTCTGTTGAGAAGAAAATTTAATGATGACAGATTTTAATATAAGTCAAGTAATGATTAGTATTTCAAAACAATGGAATTTAGTGTCATGGAGTTACTAATAGTTTCATGTTATTTGCAGGATGAAGTATATATACAACATTGGTGATCGCTATGATGCGAAGGTTACAACACGTTCTAACGTGTCGAATATGGAAAAAGTATATGAAGCATTAGATGATGCACATAAGGAGATGTTCTTGAAGTCATGCTTTGGTAAACTGTATGACATCAAGTACATGAAAATATCTGCTCAATTAATTCGCAATATATTGTTACGAAGAGTTGTATCTGTTAATGAGGATGAGTTGTGGTCTTGTTTAGACTTGAAAAAAGCTATTCGTTTTCCCCTATACGAGTTTATGCTCGTCATTGATGCAAATGAGGAAGAATATGAGAACTAGATAAATGAAAATGGTAGAATTAGAAATAAATATTTTCCAACATCTAACAGGGTTATGCCTAAAAAATTAAATGAGGCATTTGAAAAAGAGATACAAGACATGGATGATAAATACAAACTGGGTTTAGTGCTTATATATGAGACTGTGTTGAGGTCCAAAAAAAAAAAAATACATCAATAGATCCTTCGCATTTTAGATATAGCTGATGACTTGGAGCTATTCAATGCATATCCTTGGGGAACAAAAAGTTTCAAATTTACGGTACATGCATTCCTTAGAGTGTCGAAGGATTTGAAACCCAAATATTCATTGTAGGGATTTCGATTAGCGATACAAGTAAATGGTAAAACTTTTGATTTAGACATTATTTTTATTTGATTTTAAATATTTGTAAATAACTTATACATCTTCTTTTAAGTGTGGGCGTTCGAGTCTATTTCTCGAATAGCAAACATGTATCATGCTAGGTTATCTATCAATGGGCTGTCGAGAATGTGTTGTTGAATATCAACACTTACTCCTAATTCTCATGATATTGCTTAAGTCTTAGATGACCCACGAGTGAGTATATCTTCTATATTGTAATTACTTTTGCATGTTACCTCAAGTATTTCTAAAAGGATTTTGTTTGTCAAATATTCAGCTCCAAGTTCGTTGCTCATTGACAGCTTATCCCGATGAGACTGGGCAACAATATATGAAATTATTCGTTCATGGAACTAGAAAAGAAGATCCAATCTTGGATGTTTCTCTCTACGAGGATGGAGAATACCCAGATGTTGGTGATGCAGAACTACATAATCTAGATCTACTGCAGAGACAGAGGGAGAGAGTCTCTCCGAATATATGTGATGACGATGTATGCATATTTTTAACGTTAATTTATAATCTTTCTTTACGAAGAATTGGTGCTAATTATATGTTCTATTATTCCTTTAGGTGAAAAGTTTAGGGACTTCTCGTGTACATCAACATTCTCTTCCTACAAATCGAAGACCTCCACGCAATCGTCAAGCTTCTTGCAACCACGATGATATGTTGAGACAATTGTTGCACCACGTGGCGAGGTTATCCGATAAATATGAAGAGATAAATAGGAAGGTTGATACTATAATGAATTGGATAAGACCGATCCAACATCTCAACACAAACCATTCATTTGGGACTGATGGAGCATTTGGGACCGAGGGAGATAACCTTGAAGAGGTGTAAGGAGCATTGAAAGGGAGATTGAGGCAGGGGAAAAGGGTGAGACATGGGAGATTGGGAGTGAGGCAATTGCAGGAAGCATTGAGAGGGAGATTGAGGCAGGGGGTGCTGTGATGGAAATGATGGTAGGGAGCATTGACGGAGAGGCTGTGATAAGGGAGATTGGGATGGAGGCAGTTGCATGGAGCATTAAGAGGGAGACTGAGGTAGGTGGCGTTGTGATAGAGGATAATGAGATGGACGTGGATGTAGTGGACATTGATGTAGGGACTAATATAGGGACACAGATGTACACTAAGGTTTTTACTCGCAAGAAGAGAAATTTGGATAAAAGTTATAAACAAATTGATGCTCTGATGCAAGATAAAAAAGCTTCAAAGTTAGTTTACTCTACAGAAGCTAAGTGGAGAAGACATGCCGATAACACGAATGTTAATCTTTTTCGGGATATTGACCCAGTTAAGAAGAAGTCTTCTTCGCCGCAGCTATCACATGCTTGCACAGTAAATGTTCTAATTGAAACCGTTTACAAGTGCAAGTTTTTTCATTCAAGTTAATAGTAAAATTCATGGTTTCGTTCCTCGCATTATACGAAGATGAATCAACTTTGCTAGCACTTCACAATACAAATCATTATATGAAGTATTTGAAGATATTGAAACTCATTCCACCATTTCAGCATCCCCACTTCGTTTCCATGTCAATTTTCCTTGATCATCATTGACAAAATCACCAAAATAAAATATAGAAATCCATGTTGTTGAAT
>CAIGRO010290221.1:0-20800 GCA_903798355.1 Fraxinus baroniana
ATGCGTTGAAAGTGGTAATTACCAAAAAAAAAATTTGTCAAAAATGGTGTGGGGGCCTGGCCCCCACCAGGCCCCCACATCCCTCCGCCCCTGGGCATAACATGGAGGGACAGAACAAAGGCAACGCGAGAACAGTTGTCCCAATAGAATCAGGTTAGCTCATTCTAGGGGGGGGGGGGGGGGGGGATCATGACTCAGTCTTTAAATTTCATAAATGCAAAGATCAGGTATTTATTTATTAATTAAAAATATTTTTATCAATTAAATATAATAATATATAATTAATGGTCACAGATATATAATTATAGGTCACAACTTTTATTGGTCACATATTATTAAATTAATTGGTCATAAATAAAAAAAATTATAGGTCAATTTATTTCGTTGGTCACAGATCAAAACATTTATAAATCACAGTTTATCTATCGATCACATATTTTCAAATTTTTTATTATAAATTATCAAATTTTAAGATCACGATTTAACAGTTAGTCATAGAGAACCAAATAGTTGGTCACACCCGATCTCGATCCACCACCAATATTTGGTCACAAATCAACCAAATAGTTGTTACAAACACTCTTCATCCCATCGCCACCACCACCACCACCACCACCACCACCAATAATAACAACACAACACCACGACCACAACATCACCACCTCACCACTATCACCACCACCACCACCACCACCACCATCAAACCAGATCTGAACCTACCAACCCACCACACACCACATCTGCTCCAAAATTGTTCAAACACCACACACCGACAGTGCTACCACCACGCCGCCAATACTACCACACCCACAACAACACACTTACCACCACCACCGCATCCAACCACACACTATTACCACCACCACCAACCAGATCTGAACCCACCACATACTACATCTGCACCACAACTGGTCAACCACTACAACCAGTATCAATACCACCATCACACTTCAACGCAACACCATCACCACAACTACACTCCGCCACTGCACAAATGCCCACCACCCGTCACAACGCTGCCATTCACGGGGGGAGTGACCAGGGTGACGTGCCGTTCACCGACCTTTTACAGGGAGAGAGACGAAGGAGAAAGGGGGAGGGAAAGGAGAGAGACGAGGGAGAATGGATGAGACGAGAGGAAAGAAGTAAGGAATTGATAAAATCAGGGTTATTAATATTATGTTTAATAATATTATTATATTAATTAAAATATAAAATTATTACTTGATTCTTGAATATCTAAACTTTAAACCTGATTTATAAAAATCAATCTTTAAACACCTGAATATGTGTGATTTTCACCATTCTAAAACCCAGAATGCCTAAGCATTTTAGGTAAGCCAAGTACCTATGGGCCACATAAAATAAATCTCTAGGCCCATCGAAGAAAAACTAGTGTGGCCCAACTTTGTAAACATTTAAGGGAAAAAATTATAAATAAGAGTTTAACTATAACTCCTTTCAAAATTAAGATAAAAGGTTTAAAATTTCAAAAAGCAGATATTCATTAATTTTTTTTTTGAAATAATTAATTAAAAATATATTTTATAAATTAAATATAAGGTCACAATTTTATACAATTTGATCACAAATTATTGAATTAATTAATTAGTTACAAATAATTTATCGATCACAATTAAAAATTTTATAAGCCACAAATTATTTCACGGTCACAAATCACAAATTTTATATGTCACAACTTATTTCATGATCACCAAATATCAAATTAATTGTTCACAAATTATGTTTAGGTAACAAATTATCAAGTTATTGATCACAAATTAACAAATTTTTAGGTCACACATTATTTATTGGTCATAATTTATCTATTTCATTAGTCACATATTAACCAATTTATTGTTCACAAACTATCGAATCATTTGTGACCACCACCAACACTTATGACAATCACCTCACCACGGTCACCAGCTCCATCGCTGTTGAAACCACCGCAGCCAGAACCGCCACCACCATCTCCTGCAGTAAAACTGTCATCCCAAATACCGCAACCATTACCACCACTAGCTTACCACTCCATAACGACAACTCCAACCAAAAAAATATCCAAATCTGCCTATCACCACCGCCTGTATCAACAATAACCACCGCCGCCGCAACAACCACAGCACCACCACTCACAACCCACCACAACAACCACATCACCTCCTAGAACAAACCAACATTGCCCCCTCCCGGCACAACCGCTGCTACCTCCAACAAACTATCATTTTGAACTTCAAAACCATCACCGCCACCAATACAACCTGCACCACGACTATTTGTGACCACTACCCCAACTTTGTCAACAATGTTAGATCTACCACCATAGTACCTCACCAATGCCAAAATCCACTATCATCGCCGCCAACAAAAAACACCCTAAAAACTACAATGGATACACAAACACACTCCCAAAAAAACCACAACAGATCCACCCGCACCAACACAACCTACATGATAGTATCTAAATAGTGCGCCGCATGTGAAAATGGTAGCTTGTCGAAAAACCACAGCAGCGACGCTCATCGCCTAAAATCACAAACTACAAACATCATCGACGCTTAACTAATAGATCTAACATCCCGATGGTGGCGCTTCACAGCGGCGACGGCTGAGGTGGGATAACTATATAGATTTCATAATATCATTATTAATATTAAAAGTTTGAATTAACATCTGATGTTTTATAAACAAACTTAAATCTGATTTTTTTAAATTGAAACTTCAAAATTATGGTTCCATGTGATTTTCACAACATTTAACCTAAATTCACTATAGCCCATTAATTAACCAACATCTTTTACAGCCTAGTGGATGAAATTAATTCACATCAATCATAATCATAAAGCAGAAAGGTACCAATTAAGCAGAAAACGTTTGCTTCTTTTGCTAGAAAAATACAATTTGTAGAAGCTGAACGGACTGCCCATCTTGGTCCATACACGCCACCATCATTGTCCTATCCCCATTAGAGAAATTAATGCGGATAGAAATAGGAGAAAACACGGTAATATTTTGCCAATTGCACTAGGTGTACAAGGGTTGGGTTCACATGGGAGTTACAGATTGAGGTGGCCATCATTAAAAAGAAAATAAAAAAAAATAATGAAAAAAAACCCACACGCATGACGCATCATCAACTCATTCCCACCAATATTAAAACCCTCCGAAACCAACGATCGAAGCCCTCACTTGCAACAGTCCATATTGCCATCACACTACTCACCATCTCCGGCCACCATCAAACTGTTGAACCACAAGTCTCTCTCAAACTCTTTAGCCTTGAAAGAAAATTGGACCTCACGAGCAATCTCCAAGCATTTTCTCATGCTTCAAAAGTCAACGAAACATATTTTTACTAACTGTGGCTGTGAAATCAAATGTGGAAACTAGAAAGCTAAGCATGTTCTGTTACAACCCATTCTATCTAGTCAAAAGTCAAGATTTTTTTCAAAGTCAAAAGTTGAATTGTCAAAGTCATAGTCAAATAGGACTTAAATGAAGCAAATTATTTTAGTGACGGTTTAGTTTGGCAATTGACAATAATTAAGGATTTAAGTTGGATTAAAATTGAGAGTTAGGGATTTACTTATTCAGTTTTGGAAGTAAAGGACCTAATGTCTTTTTTTTTATTTTATTATATTTATGGATGACGGACCTCTTGTGGTATTACTCCAATTATTTGGCCATTAAAGACCCACTTTCCATCCATTTCACACATAGACGCGGCAGAAGACAGGAAAACCAAAAAGAAGAAGAAGAAAGGAAGGGAAAAAGAGAGGAATAAGAAAGGAGAAGCAAGGAAGGTACCAACGAAATTAGAGTTTGGGCTCAATTTATTCTTCTATTTTAAGGTAAATTCAAAATATATTTTAGTTGAGTTTTGTGGTGAAATTCTAGGGTTTTTAATTTATAGCTTATATTTGAAAAATGTGATAAGGGGACTTTCTATTTGGGCATTTTGAACTATTTATTCTAGTGGATTGGAAGAAATGATATTTGGATATTAGGGTTTGGATATATGTGGTATAATCCGAAAATTTGGGAAAAATGACATTTTCGTTATTTTTCTTTGTGATTGTTACGTGATATTGAGTTAGATTAATTGAAAATAACTTATTTTGTGCTTGAGTTCTTAGTTGGATGAATGTTGAGATTATAAGAAAGGGGTATTTGATAAGATTTATGTATTTAGCTAAAAGAAATTTGAAATAAGGAATGTGGATGATTATTGACATGAAAATCCTGTGGAATCTTGCCGGAGTAGATGAGAAAACTTAGTATTAATGAGTTAGGATGGTAGAGTGATTCGAAAATTAAGTGAATGTATGTTTAAGTTAGCCATATAAGATGGAAATATTAGGTATTAGCTTATTGCATATTGAGGGATATATATGTTTAATTTTGATGTTGAGTATGGGTTATTATTGAGAAATCCCATGTAACTTAATATGGATGAAATTGAAGTGGTTGGAGTGTGATCATTTCAGGAGGGGATTTGGGCGTGGGAACAGCATACCAGCCCTGCTAGTCCAGCCTATAGCTGTGAGTGGAGAACTTACTTTTCTAAAAATAAGATTTTTAACTTATAAACTTATAATCATGTTTACTTAATATGACTGTTTAAATGATTCCTAATTTTTAGAAAAGCATATTAGTTACATGAAATGTATTTTTTTTCAAGAAATTAGTAAATGAGCATGATAATGTTGATACCATCAAAAAATACCCTAATGTAGTTATCTTACTCTAGTGCAGTGAGGGGCCACGGCCATATACTAGAATCATGTATTTGACTCCTATACGCTAAGGGGCTACAGTCGTGTGTAAATGTAACTTTTATCCACTTAGGGGTTTTGTCGTGTATAATGGTACCTATTATGCACTGAGGGGCTACAAACGTGTATAAGGATAATTATGTTATTTCCACTTTATACATTGAGGGGCTACAGCTGTGTGTAAAGGTAATTCTTACCCACTAAGGGGCTACGACCGTGTGTAAGGGTACTTATTATGCACAGAGGGGCTATGACTGTGTACAGAAGTGTTGATCAGACAGTTTATGTACATATGACTTTATCGCTTTCAAATCATCAGCAGATGACTACATGGGGTATATTTCAATGTGATGATCCAGTATATAGTGAATTATTAGCTTTCAGCTTTCATTTTCCAGCTTAAAGTTTATCTTATTGATTATTTTGATGTGATTATCCCATATATAGTAGATTATTAGCTTTCAGCTTACATTTCCCAACCGACAGTTTAGCTTATTGATTTCAGATTATGGTTTTAGCTTACGGAATTCGACTAATGTACTTGCTCATCTTGTAGTATCAATTATTATCATTTTTAGATAATATCTTGAGCCTAATTTATGATTTAGCACAAGCATTATGATTTTTTTATGATGTTATGATACATATTTCAAGGATAATGAGTACATCAAGATAAGTGAAAAATCAAGTTTTCTTTTATAAATGTACATACATACATAAAGGACTATATAACCATCGTCTAAACATCCCACTCATTGGGATTATCATCTCATGTATTTTTCTTAACATTTTCCTTATAGGAGGCAGTTGATTGAGCAGAGGTGAAGGTTATATTGATAATTTTGTAGTACTACCACCACCTATTGCAGGTTTTTTCGCTTAAAACCGTGTAATCATGAGTGAATCTTTTGCTTCATATTTGGGGATTTTTGTACTTAAATGTGTCAAAGATTACGATGGAATATAGTAAACTAAACTGCATCGCTATTAACTTATTGACAAGTAGTTATGATGTATAGTGATATAGACGTTGTTGGTTGGACGAGTGATTGATATTATGATGTTGGTATATTGGTGTTTGAGAAAATTTTTATGGCTACAGGATTGAGAATAGTTCCATTTACTTATAGGAGACTTTGTCAAAATCTTCGAAAAAAATCTTCATTTGATTAAAGGAAGCCATACAATCAAAGTTAAGTTATAGTTACCTTGGTGATAGGTCCAGTGACTAGCTGACACTAATCATCGGCGCACGTCACGTCTTGAGTCTAATAAGGAGTTTTGGAACGAGTTGTGTCACTATGCCTACAGTAGCCTGAAAGCTATTGTTGTAAGTAAACTCTACTAACGACATATATGTCTCCTAACTACAGCCAAGATCCAAAACATATGCTCTCCAAATATCTTCAAGAGTTTGAATGGCTCTTTCTAATTGTCCATCCATCCATCTGTGGTTGATATGTAGTACTAAACATCAGTTTCATCCCCATGGCTACCTGCTACTTTTCCACAATTTTGATGTGAACCTCGGGTCTCAATCTCAAAACAATGGTGACCGGAACTCCATGCAATTTGATTATCTCTCTGATATATAACCGTGCGAGTTCTATATTAAAATTTACTTTGATTGGCAGATGTCACACATTTTCTATAACATGATTTATATCACAAGCGTACAGTGTCAAGTTTTGTAATATAGTAATAGAGTCAAAGTGTTGAACCCACATGGATTGTAATTTAATTCCTACTATGTATTATAATTATTTCAGCTTTTATTTTATCTAGAAAATTTAATCTCAAGTCAATATTAATACTAAAATAATGAGGATGTGTGACAACTCAATTGAAATAAGGCAAACTATAGGAGAATTATCTATGCGAGAAAATCTAGGGATTGATTTCACCTCACTATCAACAATGTTTTTCAACTTCTATAGCTATTTCTATCGATTTTTCCTGAATTTATAGGCAAGAATCTTAGGTTAAATTCAATTCCCTCTCTCGAGTGCTAAATAGAACCTATTTCTATATTTTAATTCCAATATCTTTATTTCGAATTAACACTATAGAAATTATGTGCGCGTGAGTCTTAAATGGGATAAGCCTCAAATGAATTATACTTTCCCTCGAAACCTATAATTTCCTAAGTTATGTTATTCTTAGATCACGCCTAAATTTTCCTCTCTCGAGTACCGAAATTTAAAGCATCAAATCGTTCAATTATAGATCAGGTAATTGAAAGCATTGCGCAAGAATTAACATAAATAAATTAACGGGAAAATCAAATGAATTAACTATATTAGTGTCCAAACATGTCTCAAGTTTAGTTACATCAAACCCTATATAGTAAAATTAGTTCATGAATACCAGAAATGACATATTAAATTCTACAATAAAGAATATGGAGAAGAAAAGAATAATAAAAACTGTTTTGCCTCTTGAATTCTTCTCCAATTCCTTGTTGTTTTTGGTTTTGATTATTGTTCTTTTTTCTTGCCTCCTAAGTCATTTTTCTCCTCCTAGTTTAGGTCTTCAATGTTGTATTTATAGTCTCTTAGAGTATCAAGACGAATTGAAATTGGACCTGGCAGAAAAATTTATAAAAAACACGATTTCCTTGTTCTCAAGAAGCGGCGCCCAGGATCGACGCCGCAGCACCGCAATTTTTCTTCTGCTGGTGCCGCAGCACCCAATGGCTGGTGCTGATATTTTGGGTTGGGCGCTACAGCGCCCAGCATTCTACTATCTTTTTTGCCTTTCTTAGGCGCTTAGGAGCCCAATTATGGGACAGTGGCGCCTAGCTTTCTTCCGTCATTTGTTTGCCTTTGTTTTCGCGTCTTTTTCAAGCCCACTTTTATGATTACATGTGGCTCCATCCCAAGCTCCAAAATACGCCATTTTCTCTGATATATCTAAACTACAAAGCAACATGAGGAAACACATCAAAACACTCAAAAGTGCTTAAGATCAAACCGAAAATTATGTTTTAAATGTATTAGTTTAATGAGTGATTTACACTCATCAAATACCCCCAAACTTAATTCTTTACTTGTCCTCGAGCAAACATAGAACAACACGCTAATAAGAAAAAACTCACAAATAAAACACACTACCAAAATATTCAAATATGTATTTGATTGGATGGCTTGTTTTTATGGCTCAGAATTGAAGATGTAATATCGAATTCATGAGCCACTTCAAAATTATAGTACAAAAGTCAAATTCTTACCTTTCCAATGCAAAATGTATGTGTGAGGGAAATCAAATGCAACGTTGTGCAATTATAAGTCTATTCGATTCCCGACCTTAAGAGTCAGTTTTTTCCTTTCTCCGCTTGTGAGATTCACACACGTCCAAACTTAATTTATTTTCACTATTTTCCCGAGGGCGTAATCTAAAATTATTTTTTAAATCACTACTCCTTACCCTCTCTTGTCTAGATAGATATTATTGATTGCAGTTCACATATAAACAAATGAGGATTCTCCTTATTTTTTACTGCATCAACCTCCAGGAATAAATTCAGTTACTAACCCCTTATCAAAGGTTTAATCCTCTAAAAACAAGTGTTTGGGGCTTAATCAGGGCATATAGTCGTCTTCTATTTCATGCTCCTGCCTTTTCAGATATATATATATATATATATATATATATATATATTTTTATGGATCCTATGTGCAGACATCTCTTCCCTAAGCTTTCTAAATGGCCTTGTAGCAAGTTTTAAGTCGATGACTCCTAAATCAGATGACTTTAGGGCATCAAGTTTTAAACTCTTGTAGACTACTCGAGTCATAAAGGCTATGAAGAGACATTTCACAATGAGATTCTTAACGTTGTCCTCATAGGGATCTTTTGAAGTAGTTTCACAACAATTTTTTTTCTTTTATGCAGTGATTAGCACAATGCCCTTATAAAACACTCATTCTCGAAAATCGACCCCTAACTTAGGGTTTTTACCAAATGTTCATCATATTAGTCTCATACAATCCACACAACTTTATCATACATGGAATCCACATTTATCTCCAAGTTTCCCTACAACAACTCAACTACCCTAACATCCTAAATTTGGTTTTAAGGTATGGTAATGTTATAAATTATCTGTATTCAACTTCTAAGGTTGTGAATTCAGCCTATATCATTTATGAATCAACTCATTCTTGTCCAACGCCATATTCAATCCACGAGTATTTATGTTACAATTTTCTGCAAAGGTAAGTAGGACTTCCACTCAAGCACATAACTTATTCATAATTCACAACCAAGCCCTATTTTTTTTTAAAACATTTGCCAACAATACTATCCAACCCACACAAGCATGTGATATTTTTTTTTCACACACAAGTCACACTAAGACAAATAAATAAGAGACATACAAAAATAATTAAACTGTTAGACGACAATTATGTTAAAGTATCACACCCAAACTTAAAGAGCACATTGTCCCCAATGTGAAAAAGACATAAAAATGGATAGATACCTCAGTGAAAACATCATATGTCCTCTTCGTCAGCCAGTGGAACTGGATTTTAGTAATGGGATGGAAACAACGATGGTGGCGAGAATGTAAGATCAGGGTGTGCAAAAGCCATGACCGCAATGCAAGTATTCTGATACTGAAATTGGTCATAAATGGATGACTACAACTGATCTATTCATCCCTGCATTCCTTCCTGCCAACGCGTTATTCTCAAGTCCATCGCCTCAAGCCACCAAAGTATTTCCTTTGTAGCACATCAACTTGAGGAGGTGGAGGAAACGTGGTGCCTGATAAGAGGATTGAGAGGATCTGGGCCTATCCCGAGGCCCCACAATCTTGTCCTAAAAATCCCGCGTGAGTACTGGCCGAGGGTGTAACACTTCTTCAGATTCTCGCGTAGTAGTACCCCTTTGTACAAAGATCATGGATCAAGGAGAGGTGTCCCAAGCTCCTAGTGGCTGACCTGCCTAAGATGCACATGATATTGTTCTGAATAACCTTCCCAATGTCGATAGAGTATCTATGCTGAATTGCATAATTCGATATAGCCCGCTCCTTCATTACCTCACTAAGGTTGCTGTTCGGAACTAGTTTTGCGGATATGAAGTGATGCCAAACTTCAAAATTACTTGTCAGACCAAAGGTAGGAAAATTAGTCACACCACTAGCAGTCCGTTTCAATTTGGTACCGTCACGAGTTAGCGTTTGAATTAATACGGCTGGGTCAACCCCCTCATCACGTAACCTGGAGTAGTAATCATCTGGAATATCCCGTGTGTCGTAGAAGAAATTGATGAAAACACTATCAAATCGGATCCAGGGACCTCGAACAAAGACCTTGAAGTTCTCGTGCTCCTTCGCATTTGCATAAAATTCCTTCACGAAAGGAATGAAAGCCGTTCCTGGCTGCATAGTAAACTTTTCCCACACCAAAATTTGTATTTTCTCGAGTAATAAATGTTCAAAACCTTGCTCCGTAATGTAGTTTCGATATACAATCATTTGTTTAAATCGTTCGTCCACCTCGGGGCTCACAAATCATCGCCGATCATAAGAAGTGGTAGACGAGGACGCTATGGTTTTAGATTTCTTCCGGGGATGCATGTTGTATAAGTCCAACTCAAACGTACAATAATATCAAAAGCACATGGAATTACACCAACCATGCAAAGTCGAAGATAGCCTCCTCCACCAAGGAGTACAATACCGAACACCTAACTCCAAGCCACAATTGCAACAACCTCAAGAAAAGCACCAAAGTGGACCACAATAAAACACAAGAATCCACACAAGAAATTCCTCAAACACTTTGTAAACATCAACCCTATTCAAGCACCAAGTACGAATCCCTCTAGACACCAAAACCAATATGAATCCACACTCTTAAACAACCAAGTAAATACCCAAATCCACCATCAATTGCTCAATAACTGTCCATGGAAGAGAGAAACTTACCGTTAAGATAACATGCACCTATGTGAGATGAAAGGCCAACAACCAAACACACCTTGGTAACAAGGTGGAATATGAGGAACTATCAATACATATAGCGCATCCAATGTCGAAAAGACAACAATTATGAAGAAAGTGAAAAACAAGAGAAAATTGTGCCTATGGTTTCAAGTTGGGTGGAGGACCAGTGGGAGAGTACGGTGTAGGGGAAAAAGAAAATGGGGAATGAGGGAAAAAGTAGTGAAGAATTCTAAGGAGAAAAAAATGGGGAGAAGTCGACAGGGAGAGAGGTTGTGGGGATAAGGATGGGGAAGGGAAAGAAAAAAAAATTGGGAGGATAGAGGCTCTCCCTGTTTTTAAAACCAACGGGTGCCGCAGCGCCCAGCTTACTATAGAAAAAAAATTTTGAAAATTTTTCTTATTAAAAAAGGGATGCCGCAGCGCCAAATTTGGGCATCGCGACACCATCAGTTCTGTAATTTTTTTACCTGCAAGCTCTGCTGTAGCCCTTTCCACATTGTTATCTAAGTTTGATGCTTCACACTTGAGAATGTATCTATAAAAACACAAAAACAACATTACTAACATAACCAAAAAGGAAAAATCCTATTTAATGAATTTAAAACTAAAATAAAGGTATAGAGCATGGGTTGCCTCCCAAGAGCGCTTCTTTAACATCATTAGGTTGACGAAGATGTGGATCTAAGTTGTCTCTCAAGGGCAATTTCTTCCACATCCCGATCTTCTTCACCGTAATAATGTTTGAGTCGCTGATTGTTCGCCTGAAATATGGATCCATCCTTGCTGATCAATTCTCCTAAACCATAGGAGAACACCTTATGGACTATGAATGTTCCCGACCACCGCGATATAAGCTTGCATGGAAAAAGTTTCAAGCAAGAATTGAACAAAAGAACTCATTCTCCTGGTTTGAGTTCCTTTATTATGATCATTTTGTCATGCCACAGCTTTGTCCGTTCCTTGTATATTTTTGCATTTTCATATGCTTCGTTCCGAAATTCATCAAGCTCGTCGAGCTGAAATAATCGTTGTGCACCCGCTAATGTCATATCCATGTTCAACTTCTTCATAGCCCAATAGGCTCAATGCTCCAATTCGATTAGTAGGTGACATGCTTTTTCAAATACCAAACGATAAGGTGACATTTCAATTGGCATTTTGAAAGCTGTTCGATATGCTCATAGTGCTTCATCAAGTTTATAAGCCAAGTCCTTGAGGTTGGTGTTCACTGTTTTCTCAAATATTTGTTTAATGTCCTTGTTGGAGACTTCTGCTTGTCCATTGGATTAGGGATGATAACCAAGTGCTAATTTGTGCCTGACATTATGTTTAGCCAAAAGGAAATTGAAAAGTTTCTTATAGAAATACGTACCTTTATCACTTACTATTACCCTAGGCGTGCCAAACAGTGTGAAGATGTTTTTTCTGCAAAAACTTCAAAAATACCATTGCATCATTTGTTGGTATAGCAATGGCCTCAACCCATTTGGAGACATAGTCTACTGCAAGAATGATATTTATCTGGCCAAAGGATGGTGGAAACAAACCTATGAAGTCTATACCCCATACATCAAATAATTCCACCTCTAGCATATTAGTCAATGGAAGCTCGTGACGCCTTGAGATATTCACAATACGTAGACAACGGCCACATGTCTTAACAAAGGTGTAGTAGTCCTTGAAAAGAGTTAGCCAATAGAATCCCAGCTGTAATACCTTAGAGGCAGTACATGTAGGACCAAAGTGACCTCCATAAGGTGAGAAATGACAATGATCCAATCTTGATCTCGTTTCCTCCATAGGGACACACCTTCTGATCATCATATCCGCGCATTTTCTGAAGAGAAATGGATCATCCCATATATATGACTTAATGTCATGTAAGAATCTCTTCGTTTGCTGAGAATTCAAGTTAGGTAGAATCCTTCCACAAGCCAAGTAGTTTACAAAATCAACATACCACGGGATCCTTGATAAAACTGCTAACAGAAGCTCGTCAGGAAAAGATTCTTCCAACTGAGTGTTATCTATCAACTCTTAATTTTCCAACCGCGAAAGATGATCAGCAACTACATTCGCACTGCCTTTCTTATCCCAAATTTTCACATCAGACTCTTGTAACAACAAAATCCATCGAATTAAGCGAGGCTTAGCATCTTTCTTTTCATACATATATCGAATTTGCTACATGATCTGTGTAGATGAATACTTTGGTACCAATAAGATAAGATCTAAATTTGTCGCAAGCAAAAGCCACTGCTAATGTCTCTTTCTCTATTGTGGTGTAATTCAATTGAGCTCCATTCAAGGTTTTGCTAGCATAATGAATTGCCCGAAAGATCTTTTCACTCCTTTGTCCCAAAGCTGCTCCTACCGTATAATCACTGGCATCACACATTACTTCAAATGGTTGACCCCAATTTGGCACTATCATAACGGGAGCTGTAACTAATTTTTCCAAATGCCCTGAGATAATCATCATCAAAGACAAAAGTTGTGTCTTTCTCCAAAAGGTTGCAAAAAGGTTTAGCTATTTTTGAGGAGTCTTTAATAAATCTCCTGTAAAAGCCAACGTGTCCAAATAAACTCTGAATTCCTTTGACAATAGTGGGTGGTGGTAGCCTTGCTATTGTATCTATCTTAGCTCTGTCGACTTCCAATCCCTTTGCTGAAACATGGTGACCTAGCACAATTCCTTCTTGTACCATGAAATTGCACTTCTCCCAGTTAAGAACTAAATTCTTTTCTTCACAGCGTTGCAACACTAAAGAGTGATTGTGAAGGCAATTATCAAAAGAATTACCAGAAATAGAAAAATCATCTATAAATACCTCAATGATTTCCTCTACCATGTTTGCGAAGATAGCCATCATATATCTCTGAAAAGTGGCTAGAGCATTGCATAATCCAAATGACATTCGTCTGTAATCAAAAGTCTCATATGGGCAAGTGAATGTCGTCTTCTCCTGATCTTCTGGTGCTATTGCAGTCTGATTCTAGCTAGAAAATCATCGAGAAAACAATAATGAGAGTAGCTCACTAGTCTGTATAACATTTGATCAATGAATGGAAGTGGAAAGTGATCTTTTCTAGTTGCTTTGTTCAACTTTCTATAATCAATTCAAACCCTCCAACTAGTCATTGTTCTTCTAGGTATCAACTCATTGTTTTCATTCTTGACTATTGTCATTCCACCTTTCTTTGGCACCACCTGTACTGACTAACCCATGCACTATCTGAAATAGCAAGTAAAATCTCCTCCTTCAATAGCTTGAGTATCTCTGCTTTTACCACTTCTTTCATAACTGGATTTAGTCTCCTTTGATGTTCAATAGACGACATCAATGGAATCTCCTGATCTTCTTCCATATCCAATACCACGAAGTCAGTTGGAAAGATGAATTTATCAACCTTTACTAAAACATCTTCAATAATTCCTCGTGGGTATCTGAGGGACCTGTCAGCTAGTTGTAGAGTAACCGTTGTTGGTTTTACCTTTCTAAGGCCTAATTTCTTGGTCACGTGAGTCTCAATATTATCCAAGCGTGGTTCATCTTTGTTGAACCGTGATCTCGTCTCAAAAATAAAAGTCCCCAAGTTGAACCCATGAGGAGGTTGAAGTACCTTCATATTATTGCCATATGATAGATTCTCGTGATTCCAAAGTCCTGGAAGGCAGTGATTAGAAGAGTAGTTTCTTCTTTGATTGTAATTTCTGCTGTTGACGTACCGAACCTACTTATTTGCTATTTCTATCTCTTGATGTGCTACATAGGCAGCCATAACCGAATCTAAATTATGTGCTACATAGGCAGCCTCCACTCTCTTTACGCTTGATCTCTCACTCGACCATTGGTAACTGTTTGTAGCTATATCATCCAATATAGCATGTGCAACATCTGCTGTTTTAGCTATTAATATACCTTATGCAGCTGCATCAACTATGATTCTTGTTTACCCATTTAACCCATTGTAGAATATCTCAATCTGCATCAAATTCTGAAAACCATGTTGAGGACACCTTCTAAGCAGGTTTTTGAATCTCTCCTATGCTTCATAAAATGGCTCGAAGTCAAATTATTAAAATTGATCAATTTCGCTTCGAAGTTGAGCTGATTTGGAAGGAAAGCCATGTTGAGGGTATCTTCTTAGAAAATCCTTGAATCTTTCCCAAGCTTCATAGAATGGTTCAAAGTCAGACTGTCTAAATTGACCAATCTCGCTTCTAAGTTGAGCTGATTTGGAAGGTGGGAAGTACTTCGTGAGGAATTTTTGAGCTAATTCATCCCAAGTAGTAATAAAACCATATGGTAGTGACTCGAACCAAGCCTTGGCTTTAACCCTCAAGGAGAATGAAAAAAGACGAAGTTTAATTGCCTTCACAGTAACTCTATTCATCTTCATTGTATAACAAATTTCTAGAAAATAGCCCAGATGGGCATTTGGGTCTTCTGTCGGAGCCCTCCCAAATTGATTCTATTGTACCATATGTGTCAATCTTGGCTTTAGTTTCTAAATTATTTGTGCCAATAGCTGGGCGCACAATACCGGAATAGTTGTCATTGACCACTGGCCTGACGTAGTCCCGAATAGCACGTTGTTGGTTATTTTCATCAGCTGCTCTTGCTTCTTGTTTTGTCATTGTTTCACGTTCGTTTTTCTGTATACCCCTGAGAAAGAAGAATGTGGGTTCTTGTTCAGGATCAACATGTAATAATTCAAGATTCATAACTTTTTGCATACACAGCTGAAAATAAAAACAAAATAACTATTAGAGATAAAGAAGAATTATATGAAAACAAAAATTAAAATCTAAATTAAAATAAAAGCTAATTGGTAATAATTTCAATAGAAACCAAATGAAAACAATCCCCAGCAACGGCGTCAAAAACTTGTCACGCATTTTCTATAACGTGATTTATACCGCAAGCGTACGGTGTCAAGTTTTGTAATATAGTATTAGAGTCAAAGTGTTGAACCCACATGAATTGTAATTTAATTCCTACTAAATATTATAATTATTTCAGCTTTTATTTTATCTAGAAAAATAAATCTCAAGTCAATATTTTTATACTAAAATAATGAGGATGTATGACAATTTAATTGAAATAAGGCAAAATATAGGAGAATTATCAATGTGAGAAAGCCTGAGGATTGATTTCATCTCACTATCAACAATGTTTTTCAATTTTTTTATAGCTACTTCAATCTATTTTTTCTAAATTTATAAGCAAGAATTTTAGGTTAAATTCAATTCCCTTTCTCGAGTGCTAAATAGAACCCATTTCTATATTTTAATTTCAATATCTCTATTTCGAATTAAAAATATAGAAATTATATGCGCATGATTCTTACATGGGACAAGCCTCAAAGGAATTATACTTTCTCTCGAAACCTATAATTTCTTAGGTTATGTTATTCTTAGATCACACCAAAATTTTCCTTTCTTGAGTATCGAAATTTAAAGTATTAATTATTCAATTATTGATCTAGTAATTGAAAGCATAGCACAAGAATTAGCACAAATAAATTAACGGGAAAATCAACTAAATTAACTATATTAGAATCCCAAGCTCCAAAATACGCCATTTTCTCTGATATATCTAAACTACAAAACAACATGAACAAGCACATCAAAACTCTTAAAAGTGCTCAAGAACAAGCCATAAACTATGTTTTGAAGGTATTAGTTTAATGGGTGATTCTGACTTCGTCAAACGATTAACCACTACCAAAAGAGTATTGTGACCTCTTGTTGATCATGAAAAGCCTACCACAAAGTCCATCATTATGTGTTTCCATTTCCATTTTGGAATATTCATTGGTTTCAGTACTCCAGATGGCCTTTGATGTTCTGCTTTGACCTGTTGACAGACCATACATTTCTCCACTAACAGACCAATTCATTTTTTCATATTTCTCCACCAAAATATATCTCGAAGATCTCGATAAACTTTAGTGCCACCTGGATGTGCAGGGTAGAGTGAGCTTCTTCCAATATCTCGTTTCTTATACTTTCATCCTTAGGTACATACATTCTTCCTTAAAAAGTCAATGCTTTAGCTGTAGATACTTCAAATCCCATACGTTTGTTTACACCAACCTCAGCCTTAATCTTCTGCAGAAATGGATCTTTATCCTGCACTTCATTGATTCGACCCCGAAGATTAGGTTGAGTCATAAACGTTTTTATCCTTACTGTAGCCTGAGTTGGCAGCGTGATGACTTCCAATCTTGGTTTCTCAAAGTCACTTATCAAGTATTCTTGTACCGTGGGTAAAGATGATAACTGCGATCTTATCTTCCTGCTTAAAGCATCTGTGACTACGTTAGCCTTACCCGGATAGTAAAGAATTGTACAGTCATAATCTTTCACTAGCTCCAACCATCTCCGCTGTCTCATATTCAGTTCCTTATATGTGAAGTACTTAAGACTCTTATGGTCCGTATAGATTTCACACTTTCCTCTATACAAATAGTGACGCCATGTCTTTAAAGCGTGAACTACTGCTGCAAGCTCCAAGTCATACGTTGAATAGTTCTATTCATACTGCTTCAATTGTCTTGAGGCATCACAATCACCTTTCCATGTTGCATCAAAACACAGCCCAAACCCTGCTTGGAAACGTCGCTATAAATTACAAACCCATCTGAACCTTCATGTATCGTCAATACAGGAGTCAAGACTAATCTCTGCTTGAGTTCTTGATAACATTTTTCACACTTTTCTCTCCACTGAAACTTCACACCCTTTCTAGTCAACTAGTCATCGGACATGCTATTTTTTGAAAATCCTAAATAAATCTAAGATAATAGCCAGTCAACCCTAAGAAATCGTAAACTTCACCGACATTGGTCAGTCTAGGCCAATTAGTTACTGCTTCCACTTTAATTGGGTCTACCTCAATTCCCTGGACGATAACCACGTGACCAAAGAAACCCACCCGGTTGAGCCAATATTCACACTTCTTAATTTGGCATATAATTTCTCATTCCTCAAAGTTTCAAGTACTACTCAGAGTTGTTTTTCATGCTGCTTATTATCCTTGGAGTACATAGGTATGTCGTCAATAAATACTCGGACGAACTGTTCTAAGTATTGATAGAACGCTCGATTCATGTGATCCATAAATACAGCTGGACCATTGGTCAAACCAAAAATGCATGAAAGTAAATTCATAATGTCCATAACAAGTCTTGAAAGCATTTTTCGATATATCTCTTGCCTTGACCTTCAGCTATTGATACCCAGATCTCAAGCCGATCTTCGAAAACACCGTTACATCCCTTAACTGGTCGAATAAACCTTCTATTCTTGGCAGTAAGTATCTATTTCTAATAGTCAGATGGTTTAATTCTCGATAGTCAATGCACATCCTCATACTTCCATCCTTCTTCACAAAAAGTACTAGAGTGCTCGAAGGAGATACACTCGGTCGAATGAAACCTTTTTCCAGCAACTTTTCCAATTATAATTTCAATTGTTGAAGTTCTTTCGGTGCCATCTAGTACAGGACCTTAGATACTGATGCCGCTCTGGAAACTAAGCCAATTGTAAATTCTACTTGCCTATCTGGTAGAATTGGTAGATCTTCTGGGAAAACGTCTACAAAGTCTCGGACAACGTTAATATCATTAACGATTGTTTTTGTATGTTTAGAATCGATGATATTAAATAAGAATCCCTAACATGACTCATTTTGTCAGCAACTTCTCATCTTGCAAAGCTAATACAAGGTGAAGTAGAGACTTGAATTTTGCTCAGAATAAACGGAACTCTCTATCTCTCTCTCTCTCTCTCTCCTGATATATTTAACACTTCTTTTTCATGGCATCGAATGGTTGCATGATTGAGTCCTAACTAGTCCATGCCTAAAATAACGTCGAAATCTTTCATCTACAAAAGGTATAAGATCGCCTTTAGTATTCTCCCGTCAATCCATAACTTCATCGTTTTAGTCATCTGATTTGTGCAAAGAGTTCTTCCTGAAGGAATGCTAACCTCTAATTCATTATTCGTTTTCACATAGGTAAAGTTAGACATAGTAACAAATGATGTAGAGATAAAAGAATTTGTTGCCTATAGTTAAAAAGTACGTAAGCAGGTATATCAGATAATAATAGAATACTTGCTATAACATTCGGATCCTGCTCTGCCTGATGCTGATTTAGTGCAAAAACTCGAGCCTTCTTTTTCTTGTTCTTGTCCTAATCATCATCTTTCTTCTTTGGAGGCTTAGTACAGCTTAAAGCAATGTGTCCCGACTTACCACACCGAAAACACATGTTCTTCCCAAGCATTCACCCATGTGGAGTTTATTACACTTAGGACAAGGTGTAATACTCCATTAGTCTTACCAATACGAACTCACGTCCTTGCTCTTTTATTAATGCCCATTCTTGCTCTGATCATTCCACTTTCTCTTTCCCAATGACTCCTTACCATATTGGGCATACTGCTCAAATGTAGTCATTTGATACAAAATAGCATGAGCCATCCCCAACATTTCACGATATGAAGTAAAATGGTAAGACATAATGATAATGCCGATCTCTGGCATAGTCCATTTTTGAACCTCCTAATCTTCTTAACTTTTGTATCTACCAAGTACTCAGCATACCTTAAAAGCTGCTCAAACTGCCTCTCGTAATTAGTAAGGGATATGTCTCCCTGTCTAAGTTGTAGAAACTCTGATTCCTTGAAGTCTCTTAAAGCCCGTGGGAAATACTTTTCCATCACCTCATCCTTAAATTGCTCCCAAGTGAGCTTACGCTGCTGTTCTTCGGTCCTAGTACGTGAGACAGACTCTCCCACAGTGAGTGGTTGTTCCAACAAATATAAACTTTGTACATAGTGCCCTTCATGCATTCATACAAGAAATGTATCGAAAGATGCGCTCCAGACCTCTAATCCACTCCTCAACAACCTCTGTCTAGGGATGGCAACGAGGCGGGGCCCTTGCCCCATTTACTACCCCGTTTAATTTTTTTAAGTTTTTGATAATTTATTGTATTGGAACTAATAGAATTTCGTGAAATTTTCCATTTTAAGTATTGAATTCTAAAAAACATTAAATAAATAATTAAACGGGGCGGGGTGGGGCGGGGCACCTATTACCCGTCTCCGCCTGGAACCCGCCCCGAGGAAAAATTCCCCGTCCCGTCCCAGACTCGAATACTTGATTAAGCGGGTAATCCCCGTCCCATTCGGGATAGGGCCCAGTAGGTATCGAATTTGTCAGGTTTTTTTTTGCCATCCTTGGCTCCGTCAAAAGTAAAAGGCTTGTGCCTACGAAACTGCTCAACCACTGAGACAACACTAGGGACAAACGAAGGTGCATTTTGTTAACCCAAGAATAGCTAACCAAGAGGGGGGTGAATTGATTTTTGAAACTTTTTCGACACTTAGTCTCAAAACAATTCAATACACAAGCTATAATTGCAAAGTATAAAACTAGAATTAAATATGAAAGTTTGATAACTTAATTCAAGTATGGATATAACACAATATAAATGACAATGTAAAGTAAAGTGAAATAACGTAAAGATAACAAATCAATTTAATGGGGTTCGATACACAATGTGTTCTACGTTCTCGTTACCAAGCTCTCTNCAACGAGAACAAGATCACCAAATTCCTCATCACTCTTGTTTGACCTTACTAGTAAATATGCAAACTCGATAACTTAATTCAAAAATGAATATTGCACAATATAAATGACAATGTAAAGTAAAGTGAAATAACGTAAAGATAACAAATCAATTTAATGGGGTTCGATACACAATGTGTTCTACGTTCTCGTTACCAAGCTCTCTGTCACGAGCAAGATCAAATGCACTATAATGGTAACTTACAAACAAGGAGTACCATCCTTGAGTTGCTTACAATAAGGAGCACTTATTCGTAAGTGACTTACAACAATGAGCACTTATCCTTAGGTGACTTACAACAAGAAGTACTTATCCTTAGGTGACTTATAACAATGAGCACATATCATTAACAACAATCGAGTTTTCACAAGGCTCTCGAAACCACTAAACCATAAATGATAGTTTTACAATTGAA
>CAIGRO010290254.1:0-14237 GCA_903798355.1 Fraxinus baroniana
TTTTCTTTATATTTTATTTTAACTTGCTTTTCTTTAAATTATTTTATTGCTTTCCGACATTGAAAATTGAAACTTTTTGAATGCATTTAATTATAGAGAGTAGGTTGTCAAACTTACTCTCTAAATTAAAATGTTAATTTAAAGAGTCTTTTGGAGCATGATTTTAGATGTTAGAGTCTTTAAAATAGAGAGCATCACATGTTTAAAGAGTCTCTTGGAGATGCTCTGATAAACATATAAATAGGTGAATGTTTATATACGTAAAAAAATAAATAAGCATAAATGAATCCGACAATTACCCCTTTATGGTAATTTTTTGTTGTGACATAAAAATAAATAAGTTTTAAATTTCAAAATTAAAGTTAATTTTTAATTTTCAGCTCAGATTTGATAAAAATTAAAACCTTAATTTATACCTTAATATATACTTAAATATTTGAATTGTGGGGGTTGATTTCTCATTATTTGGAACATAACTTGAGAGAATAATTTCATACTATATTATTATACTTTTGACAACTCTATAAAGGTTCTTTCTTTATCTCTATGCGGTCGTGCTCATAGAAGGAGACCATTTGTGAGCCATGTGAGTTTTATATTGGAGTAGTGTAGGGTCGAAAGTATCCGTATGAAGGGGAGACAATACAATTTTAGAACAGTGTTCTTGACGTGACTCCCTAAAATTTGTCTTTCTAACTCCTTGCTATGTTTCATGTTTATATTATTATTGAATTAGATCCATGATTATATTATGATAAATTGATAAATATCTACATACAAATCATTCATTCTTCCGACAATCTAAAGTCGTGTTAAAAGTGATTTGTGCATGGAAGATAGTGTACGATCATCAAAGTATGTGTTGGGAGTGCGTCCAAAGTCTCACATTGGTTAGAAATGGAAAAGATTTTGAGTTTATAAGCATGAACAATATCTTTATTAGTATGAGGTCTTTTGGGGTAAAGCCCAAAAGTAAATCCATGAGGGTTTAGATCCAAAGTGGACAATATCATATCATTGTGGAGATATGTGGTGTCCATAAACTCAAAAAGTGGTATCAGACCTAAGCTCAGACTTAGCCATGTGGATGAATTCCTCGGAATGCCGAACGAAAGTGGTGAGCCTTGGTTTGATTGCGATGGATTTGTAGATGAGCTCTATTAGACAGGCAGTGTACTTCGGATGCTTCACAGACGTGTTCTAACCCTAACACGGTGAAGAGGAGTTGACTTGAATAGAGCAAACTCTCGAGTCAGGTAGTGCTCACGGAATGCGTCACGGACGTATCATGACCCCAACACAGTGAAGAGGAGAGTGGAGAATCCTAGTTGGTAGAGAGTGGACGGATGGATGATCGTTTGAGGAGAGACTCGGTGGTCCTTTATTCGAGGGAAGGATTGTTGGGAGTGCGCCCAAAGTCCCACATTTGTTAGAAATGGGAAAGATTATAAGTTTATAAGATGGACAACATTTTCATTGATATGATACCTTTTGGGGTAAAGCCCAAAAGTAAATCCATGAGGGGTTAAGCCCAAAGTGGACAATATCATACTATTGTGGAGATATGTGGTGTCCATAAACCCAACAGTATATGATTAGAAAATCAAGACTTTATGTCTATTTTCTTTTACTTCGTGCTTATAATATCGTACCTTCATTTCTCCGTGTTGCATCTGAAGTTTCCAATCCTCTTGAATGCATTCGCTATATCCAGTAGTGAAATGATAATTTCTCGACCATTATTGGGAAAATGAGGTATAGAAAATTTGTTTTCAACACTTCTAATAATTTGTTTTGGTGAATCAATTTTGATGATGGGTAAATGGGAGAAAATATTTGATCAGTTTAGAACTCATGTTTATCATGGCTGACTTTGGAACAAAATGGGAAAAAGATTTGTCGTTCACCTGAGGCAACAAGATTTGAGATTTCCTATGGCATACTGATTTGAGTTTGATCAAATTTGAATAATTTTCTTTTGTTGACACAGACTAAGTCAGGAAAAACCTCTGAAATTATTTCCATATTGAACTTTGGAATTTGTGGTTATGTTTCTCTTCAAACTAATAAAGATAAAGTTTTGTAACAAGAAGCTGAAATTGGGTACCAATCATAATTGCAGCCTACTTGACCATTTCATAGTTTTCTGCAATGTACTTGACCTATAATCAGTTCAAATTAAGGCATTTCCTAAAAGTTAAATATTATTCTCAGTCACTATCAGTTGGATTTACGTTTTATGCTTCCACAGCTTCTTTTCGCAACAAAATCCTCCAATATAATTTTTTTTTTACTGTTGGACAGAAATACAAACAGCATGTTTGATAGGATGAATTGTAGAATAATTAGAAGGACTAAAATCAGAAAGCCTAAAATTTTGGATTGTGACACAATCTTTTCTATTATTTACACATAAATTAAAAGTGCATTTTTTTTTGCATGTCCTCATTACGCATTGACATCGATGTAGTATGAAGCTTGAAATGCAGAACATACAATGGCATGGGTAGGGGCGGACGTAGAACTTTAAAGTTAGGGGGTCACAATCAAACTTGCAAAGAAGTTTGGAAAAATTTTACAATCGAAGATTTACATCCAAAAAAATCATATCCCATATAATTTTGTGTCCGAAAATTTTCATGGAATATGACTTTTTCGGATGTAAGATTTCGAAATTTTTTAACGTCATATTCATATAAATTTTCCTAATAAAATGATGAAAATTATATTGAAAAACTTGTATCGCAAAAATAATTAGTGTTAATGAAATAATTGAATTTTTTTTAAACTGCGAGTTAAACGTCTTTCTTTAAGACTCGCGTTTAATATATTCTTAACTATTTTCGATACATGTTTGAACTATTCGATATGCCCATAATGTAATTGATTGTGACCAAGAAACCGCATATTTTGCTTGGTGTGCCATCAAAGTGGACTTTCAGAAAGCCTATGAATTGTTATAGGATGTTTGCATGTTCAAAATCATGCTTCATGAACTTTCTCAAATAGCAATACAAATCTAAAATTGAAATGGATACAGAGAAACAATAAAATATCACTTGCATGCTTTGTGATATATCATTTTCCCCTCATACTAGGATTACTAAATACATTTTTCTTTATACATAAAGAATCAAAATAGTTTGTTGTCCATTCTACACATATTTAGACCTTTTTTAACCTGACAAAAAGAGCATTCACAAAAAAATACTATGTTGTGCTACATGCTTCTCTTGGTCCTATCCCAATTCCTCTTCACCACACAATCTATTGTTGAAGATTTAACATCTACAGTTGTTTATTCTAAGATGCAACATGTAGTGAAGCTGCTTTGACATCCCAATACGTACAAAATTTGATTGTTTCCATTTGAACAAGAAAAAATGTATATAGTTCTCTATATGAGAGCTCTTATCAAACCTAGTGAACTTAGTTTACTTCCTATATTATCCAAGGTTTTGAGCTATGAATGTACCTGTAATTTATGGCTATAAATCTCATGCTTGGTCAGAGCTTAAGGGCTTGTTTGGGTTAGATTAAAATCTGATTTTAATCTAAGTTAAAGTCAAATAATCAATTTTAACCACAACTTTCATGTGTCTCACGTCTTTTCAACCACATATTTCAAAAAATTCCATCACAATTCACTAAAAATTTAATTTTAATCCCCACCAAACACCATCTAAGTGAGTACTTAGCACAATTCCGTGGCTCAAAGGACCGAATATGGCATTTTTCCTGCCATTCTTTTGGCATTGTCCCTAATTTTTAACATGGATAGTTATAATGCAGAAGTAAGACAAATCCTAGTGTAAATATACGGCGAGATGTTATCATTTTATATTATAACCAAAAATAGTATTTTCTCATGCATGTGAATTGGTTGGATTATATTGATTACATGGGAATTCTATGGATTTTTTTTTATTTTTTTATTTTTTTGAACAAACTGTTAAAAATCTAACCCTCAATAATGTGCTTAATTAATATTTTTAAAAAAAGTTTAATTGTAACTCCTGCGACTAATAGTGATCTTCTTCTTCTTGTTAATAGAATAAAATCTCTCCAAGTTAGTATCTTACTATACATAATCACAGGAATATTATTCCCCAAATTAGAGATATGCTTTGCCTTGTATTATGTAACTATATATACCTATCATTCTAAAGAAAATAAACAAGATTCTTTCATTATTTTTGACTTGGTATCAGAGCCAGTGTATTGATCTAGCCAACAGTTTGAAAGAAAAAAATAATTTTTTTTTGCACAATTCGAATTTTTTTTCCAGCTTTGCACAACCCTCCACGAAAGCGGCTATATCTTTCAAACGTAACTCAGAATTACGCAAGATTGGTGTCGTTGTATTCGTATCGTCCGTATCTAGCTATTCATCTTTTGGGCTATTTTCGACAACGTTTGGTGGGTCAAAATCGGCTTCAAAGTCACCACACCGAACACACATGGCTCAAGAACAATCCAAAGATGCTTCCTCAAACTATCAACCCCAGTAATTCATATTCAATTCGAAAATTCTGGCTCCCATGATGGTATTGTTCTAACCGAAACCAACTACAATGTATGGTCACTAATTTTGGAGATGTAAATTGTAGGGCGTGAAAAACTCGAATACATTTTGGGTAAAACTGACCCACCGAAGGAAACGGATCCCACCCATGC
The DNA here is from genome assembly GCA_903798355.1 of Fraxinus baroniana. Lineage (NCBI taxonomy): Eukaryota > Viridiplantae > Streptophyta > Magnoliopsida > Lamiales > Oleaceae > Fraxinus > Fraxinus baroniana. The sequence continues at coordinate 4,678 of CAIGRO010290254.1, forward strand.
CAAATGGTATGCTGAAAATCAAAGAGTTAAAGGTTGGTTACTTACCTATATGTCGACAAAAATAATGAAGCACTATTTACGCATATGCACTGCACGAGAGATTCGGAGTGCTCTGGCCAAAGCGTTCTACGACAAATCAGATGACAGGCAAATATTTGCACTAAATCAGCGTGTCTTCTCTTCCAAACAAAGTGGCCGTCCCCGTCAATCTATTATGGGGAACTTGTTGAAAATTTTCAGGAACTAGACCATCGAGACAAGGTTACTATGAAGGATCCTGATGACATTATAGCATATAAGAAATCAGTTTAACGTCTGCAGGTGCATATCTTTCGTGGCGGACTGGATGTTGAATTCGAACAAGTCTGAGGTGAAGTGTTTCGAAAAGACCCACCAGCTGACCTCGAAGAAACTTATGCTTATGTACGTAAGGATGCTGTACGTCGAGCCACCCTGAATGGGAAACCTGATAATCCAGAATCCTATGCACTACTGGTTCGCTGAACCAAGCCACAGCTACGCAAACCTGCTGCCAAAATTGAATATGATCAGAAGGAGACATCCAAGCCTGAACGCCTTTGCACCCACTGTGGTGAAACATGCCACTCAAAAGAACGGTGCTATGACCTGATTGGGTATCCAGACTGGTGGGATCCAGCAAAGGCACCGCGAAAACGCAACTCAAAGTTGAATTACCAAGCGGCTGTCACTGTAGCCAAACCAGCTAGCGATACTCTTGTAGAAACTTTTGCCTTGGTTGCCACCTCAGGTAACTCAGGTAAGCCATTATATATCTCTGCACATAGTGGTAGTAGTAGTAGTATTAGTACGTGGATAGTTGATTCGAGAGCCACGGATCACATGACCTTTTGGCAGTCACCATGATCATTTTTTGAAACCATCATCTGAACATGTAGTGTCCACAACCAATGACAATACCTCATCTATAATTGGAAAATGTTCAGTCACTCTTTCAAATAATTTAAACTTTGATTCCGACATTCCGTTTTAGTTGTACCATCTCCGAACTATAACTTATCGTCGGTATCTCAGATAACTTGTGCCTTACATTGTGTTGTTATTTTTTGGCCTAGTCTTTTTGTTTTTAAGGATATCCAGACTTGGAGGACAATTGGTTATGGTACTAGCAGGGGGAAGTTATATTGCCTGGATTTGAAACATGCAAACTCCAGTCAATTGGCTCAAGTTTTCTCATCGAATAAGTCTAACAAAATCACATTTGAAATTTGGTTGTTGCATAGACGGTTAGGTCGTGCTTTTTTTGGATATTTAAGACGATTATTTTCGAAATTGTTTTCTCAGTTAAATGTTTTGGATTTCAAATGTGACATTCGTGGACTAGCAAAAAGTCACCGTACTTCGTATCCATTGAGTTTGAATAAAAGTCCAACACCTTTTATGTTGATTCACTCGGATGTATGGGGACAAGTCAATACCCCTTCCTTAAATGGTTTTCATTGGTTTGTCTCTTTTATTGATGATTGCATACACATAACTTGGATTTGCTTGATGAAGTCAAAAAGTGAAATTAGTTCATTATTTCATAAATTTCATAAAATGATTGCCACGCAATATCAATCTCACATACAGGTTCTTCGTACTGATAATGGTGGAGAATTTGTAAATCACAACTTAAAACAGTATCTACAGGTCCACGGTATTTCGCACTAAACAACTTGTGCACATTCTTCCCAGCAGAATCGAGTTGTAGAACACAAAAACTGCCACTTACTTGAGGTTGTCCATGCCTTTTTATTTGGAGCCCATATGCCCACCAGTTACTGGGGTGAAGCTACTATAGTTGCAGCCTATCTCAATAACCGTCTACCCTCCAACTTTTTAAATTTTAGACCCGCTATCATGTCCTCTATTCAACCATTAGTGCCCCCAATGTTCCAAATCTCTTACCACGAATTTTTGGATGTGGTGCCTTTGTTCACCTCCCTAAATCCTTGAGAAATAAGTTGGAACCTCGAGCCCTTCGATGTGTATTTGTTGGCTATGCTTTACTTCAGAAGGGATATCGTTGCTATCACCCTCATTCTCGAAAGATGTATGTGACTCTTGATGTTGTATTTTACGAACATGAAATGTACTACTCTGCCCCCGAGTCTCCACTTTAGGGGGAGAATCGAAATGAATTGCAGACTCTGGCTCCAAATCTGAGTGTTACAAGTGACATCACTCTCTCTTTTGACTCTGACACTAGTAATGAATGACCAGAGGAAGCAGAGTCAGGGGACGGAAACTTTCAGAATCAAATGGAAGAAGTAGAATTAATGGATGAAAATGGTAAGTCAGGGGATGAAAATTGTCATAATCACATGGAAGAGACTTTACCAGTACCTCAGTCTCCTTTCTCCCTTCATGATGTACCATATAACCAATTGCTCTCTCAGACTGATCTTCCCATCGATCACCAGGTAAATTCTGAACCTTTTCACAAAGTATTACCTATTCGAGCGCCTAGAGGTATACTTAGAGTAAATTATGAACATATCCTTAGTTCCAAACCTAAGTATCCTATGAGCAACCATGTGTCTTATCATAGATTGTCAAAGGGAAGTGAGTCGTTTGTGAATCAGTTATCCTCTGTATCTATTCCTACTAACGTGTAGGAAACTCTGAGAGATCCTAAGTGGAAGGAAGCAATGAATGAAGAAATAAAGCCTCTTCAAAAGAACTCAACTTGGGAAGTTGTTAAGCTTCCTGATGGGAAGAAACCTGTTGGATGTAAGCGGGTTTTCACAATCAAATACAAGACAGATGGGGCTATTGAGCGATTTAAAGCGAGATTGGTCGCCAAAGGGTACACTCAGATGTATGGAATTGACTATATGGAGACATTCGTACCATTAGAAAAAATTAATAATGTTCGTATCTTGATAACCCTAACGGTGAATCTTGACTGGCCATTACATCAGTTCGATGTCAAGAACGCATTCTTATATGGAGATCTTCAAGAGGAAGTGTATATGGAATTGCCTCTCAGGTGTAATATGAAGTCAGAATGTGACAAACATGTCTATAGATTAAAAAAGGCACTGTATGGTCTGAAGCAATCCCATAAAGCATGGTTTGGTAGATTCACGAAGTCAATAAAGAACTTTGAATACAATCAGAGTCATTCAGATCATACACTTTTCTTTAAGCATAATGAAGGAAGGATTACATGTCTTATTGTGTACGTTGATGACATGATGGTAACATGAAATGATCCAGAAGAAAGGAATGCATTACATAACCAACTTGCCTTTGAATTTGAAATGAAGGATCTTGGTCCATTGAAATACTTTCTGGGAATTGAAGTGTCAAGGTCAAAGAAAGGTATTTTTCTATCCCAACGAAAATATGCCTTAGAGATATTAAGCAAAACTGGTATGACAGCATGCAACCCAATTAGCACCCCCATGGAGGAAAATCTGAAACTAGGCATCTATCCAGACCAAGTTCCAACAAATAAGGAACGAGATCAGAGACTAGTTGCCAGATTGATGTAGCTCACACATACTCGACCTGATCTGACATATTCCCTAAGTGTGGTCAGTCAATTCATACACTCACCAAGTGAAGAACATGAAAATGCAGTGATGCACATTTTACGTTACTTGAAGTCATCTCTAGGAAAATGGATCATGTTTACAAAATGAGATAACTTGGATGTCAAAGGCTATACCGATGCAGATTGGGCTGGATCGATCACAGCTAGCCATCCACCTCAGGATACTTCACTTTTGTAGGTGGAAACCTAGTTACTTGGTGAAGTAAGAAGCAAGCTGTAGTTGCTCTATCTAGTGCTGAATTCGAATTTAGAGGGATGGCTAAAGCAGTATGTGAGTTATTATGGATCAAAAGCTTATTGGAGGATTTGCATATTATACACACTAGTCCGATGAAACTATATTGTGATAGCAAGACAGCTTATGATATTGCCCACAACCCAATTCAACATGATCGAACTAAACATGTTGAAGTTGATAGGCATTTTCCCAAAGAAAAGTTGGAGGCAAAGATTATTGAAATACCACATGTTCCATCACAAGAGTAGCTCTCTGATCTACTAACCAAGGCCGTGTCTACTCGAGCGTTTAATGATGGTCTCAACAAGCTAGGAATGAGCGACATCTATGCACCAACCTGAAGGAGAGTGTTAACAAAATAAAATCTCTCCAAGTTGGTATCTTACCATACATAATTGCAGGAATATTATTCCCCTAATTAGAGATACTCTTTGCCTTATATGAGCCCTAATTAGTGTTTAATTTGGCATTTAATTCTTTTAAGTATTATATGAGCCCTCATATTTTAAATTATAAAGCGGGAAATGATGGCTGATCGAAAACATTCTTGGTCATTATAGCACGTAATGGTGATTAATACTAATATGCGTTTCTAAAATAATAAATGAATGCAGATTTTGTATAGTTCTGTATACGTGTGCTATATGTTTGATGCTTGAAAAAAATATTCATGGATACTAACGAGGCAAGGACTAGTGCTTACCTCTTTTTAGGACAAATATGGAGAAGTAATAATATTTGAATTTGAACCAAAAGGTTAAAATTTCTAGGAGACAGCCAATCTTACTGCTGCAGTTTGAGGAAATGAGAATTGTCTTCAAATAGTTTATCATTTCTTAAGATAAGAAATTACGTAAATTTATTTTGATAGAAAAAGGAGGATATATTTAAAGTGTTAGGAATCCTCAGAAAATAAACTATGTTGTGTTTTAAATATTTGGAATGTGGGGATGCTAAACTATTTAATGGAGATATTCTTTCTTTTGTCAATGCTTATGAAGAAGTTGGATGAATATCAAAATGCCACACACTACACATTTTATTTAAGTCTATTTTTATTTATTATGATACTAATATCTTGTGAAAGTTATTTGAAGACTTTGCAGATGTGAAAGCGGGAATATAGTTTTGCAAATATATGATACCAAGTTGTCGTTCAAAAGACACTTAAATAAATTATGGTCCATGAGGAATATATATAAATAAATGGGTAATTAGTACATAAAGTCCACACCTTTCATTGTTATTATAGAATTATTGTGAAAAAGTCCATACATTTCATTTTTTTTTTGACATTTTCACTCTTATTTCCACATTCCATTGCGCAAAAGGTTATTTTTCACATATTTTCTCAATTAAAAATTATGAAATAACGAATATACCCATCTCTTTAAATAAAAGAAAAAGAAAAAGAAAAAAAATAATGGCAAAAACAGTCCCAATTTTTTTTAAAGCGCAAATAAATCACAAATAAATTATTAAAAAGGTAATTAGTATATAATGTCAATATCTTTCACCTTTATTGCAAAAAACGTTCATATCTTTCTTTCTTTTCTTGATATTTTCACCCTTAATTACACATTTGATTGCGCTTACCATCATTATATATATATTTTCATCAAATTTTTCAATAAAAAGATGTGAAATAACGAATATAACCTCCTTGGTCGAGTTCGTCGCACAAATCTTGTCTTGTACGATTTATCTCTCATATGTGATTTATGAACTACTGCACATGGAGTGATATTTACCCAATGCGCACTCTCGGATAGTGACTGCGAGTTCCTACATAAAAAAAATAAAATAATAATATAGTGTGAATATAATTACCCTTATTATAATTGCAATAGCGTGTTCTTCCTATCCTTGTGAATCCATGTGCCCTTGGAAAAAGGAAATTAAAAATAAGCAAAATATGTATAATGGCTTCTCATAACATCATTATCATAAGACTAAAATTGTTATACGTGTCATCAATCATCAATGTGATAGTTTCGATTTTCCCTAGGATAGAACTAGAATTGAAAGTTCATGGTGCTCGTCCTTTCTAACTTACTAACACTAATTTGGTAGATTTTGTCCTATTGAGATATTAAATTAAATGATAAATCATGTTAATAATTTTTTTAATTGTCTACTTAACGGATTACTAATAAATAACTTGCCATATAATAAGTTTATTTTCTTTTCTTATCTATTTGTCGAAGAAAAATTATTTTTCTTTCTGTATACTATGCCTCAAAATTATTACCGTTCTCCAAATTTTATATCTATGTCCATATCAAAACAAAACTCTTCATCACAATAGTTTCTTTCGGTTATATAATAATTAGTGTTTGTAACTATTAAATGATTTTTTAATGGATTTTGTTTTTTGATATACAATTTGATTCTTCGTTCAGGATTGGATCTATATTATCCACCTTGATGTATTTTTTTGTGCCTTTACTTGAAATATTATGTGTTTCGATAATTTGTATAGGTGTGGATATTTTTTTTATATGATTAATTTACATATTTGTGATTATGTGAATTACAAATAAAAAGATGAAAATCCATTGGGAAATTGACAAAAAATATTGTATACAAAGAAATACTATAGTAATCAAAACATTACATTTCATTTTATTCAACATTTTCGCATTGTATGCACAATTTCTACAAACCTAAAAATGCAACAAATTATGAGAAACACAATGCAATTTCTGCAGGATCATAGACATTTATAATTTGCATCTAACCTGGCTAACATTTATAGTAGAATAGGTGTATCCATTACTAGGGAGACACAAGCTTATCCTCAAATCAATAATGAATGGAATCATCTTGAAATCTCTGGACCAAAATATTTAAAGATACTGAATATTTTCTATCAACTCAAGTCATTTGTTCGTATCTTAGGGCTTTATCATGATCAAAGGAGGTCATTTTTTTTTTTTTTTGAAGATAAGGAGAGTCGTTTGTTCGTATCTTACTTTGTTGATTGATAAATAGATTATCAACCAAGATCGAGCTACATAGAATTATCATGAGGGCAAAGTAAGTCGACTTTTAATTGGTTGTACCACATGTTCTACCTCTATTGCAATACTCGTATAAATAACATATTTTTTGAGTCTATAAACAACATTCATCTGCCACTTAAGACTATAAGAGTACTTATCTAACCTTTTAAATATAGATTTAGTTTTTATACATATGTTGTAAGTCGATGTAGCAGACTAATTCAACTCCAATCTTTTATCTTCGTCTTTAAAAACCTTTTGTGCAATATTTTCTCGTCTTTTCTGGGTATATATTGGAGGGCCCATAAGGAAAATCATAGTTTCCATGGTATGGCCCATTACTTTCTTGGGCCTAAAAGTGAAAACATATACGCTTGGGCCATTTTTTGTTTAGGGGTTATCTTCGCATTCCGTCAAAAAATAAAACGAGAAAAATACATAACTATAAATGTTTCAAAATACATTTAAAAAAATAAATTTATGAAAATTTTTCAAAAACCAAGTGATCTAATTTTGTGGCATAACATAAAATATTTTTAAGTTATAATTTAAATAAATAGGCAATGATCACAATAACACATAGTTTATTGTCATGGCTGAATGGACTAAAGAGCCGGATTATTAATCTCCGTTTCCAGTTTAGGGTCTGCAACCCAAATTAAAACCATGAAATAAGTACCTAATCTATTGTGGATCAAAGTTGGCAAAGTTGTATATAGATGAGATAGTCAACTCATATGGTACTCCATTATATATTGTGTCAAATAGAGATCATCGATTTACATCTAAACTTTAGCCTAGTTTGCAGGAAGTTATGGGTACTAAACTACATTTCAGTACAATTCTTAGATGGTCAATCAGAAAGGACCGTATAGACTCTTGAGAATATGTTAAGAACTTGTGTTTTAGAGTTCAGAAGTAGTTGGGATACTCATTTGTCTTTGACAGAGTTTGCTTACAATAGAAGTTACCACTCCACTATAGAAATAGCTCATTTTGAAGATTTATATGACATAAAGTGCAGAACACCAATATGTTGGGAGAAATCTGGTGAAAAGAAGNTAAAGTGCAGAACACCAATATGTTGGGAGAAATCTGGTGAAAAGAAGTTAGTAGACCCTGAATTGGTTCACATGGCCTCAGAAAATGTGAAATTGATCAGATAAAAGTTGAAAACAACACAAGGCATACAGAAAAGTTATGTCAATAGGCGTAAGAAAAATATTGAATTTGCCGTTGGAGATAAAGTATTTTTGAAATTATTACCTACGAAGGGGTGTTGAGATTTGGCAAACGAGGAAAGTTGAGTCCACGTTTTATTGGACCCTATCAGATTACTGAACGGATTGGCCCGGTTGCATATAGATTGGATTTTTGAAATTGTCACCTTGGAAAGGAGTGTTGACATTTGGCAAACGAGGAAAGTTGAGTCCATGATATATTGAACTTATCAGATTACTGAGCAGATTGGTCCAGTTGCATATCAATTAGTTTTTCCAGCAAATTATCCAGGATCCATGATGCTTTCCATGTTTCTATGCTTCGCAAGTATATTTCACATGTTTCTCATGTTCTAGAGTCTCAGCCAATTAAGTTGAAGGAGAATTTGACATATATAGAAGAGTCAGTGAGACTTATAGACAGAAATGTGCAAATTCAGCGAAGCCAGACAATTTCACTTGTCAATGTCCTTTGGAAGTATTAGGCAGTTGAAGAGGCTACATGGAAAAATGAGGATCAGATGTGTGTTCAATATGCTCATCTGCTCATAGCCTAGGCAAATGTCAATTGAATTTTGAGGACGAAATTCTTATAAGGATGTAAGATTATTACACCCCATTTTATACTAGTCAAAAATCAAGATTTTATTTCAAAGTCAAATGTTTGACTAGTTAAAGTCAAATAAGAGTTTATATGGAATAAATTATTTTTTGTGGCTTATTTTATGATGAGTCTTCTACACTCATGATATTTATGTCACTTAATTCGTTATTTTGTTATCCTTGAAAGAGTTTTAGGGCATTTTAATGTGTGTTTTAATGTTGTGATATATGTTGATGAAATTGAAGGAAATAAGCAAAAGTTGACAAATTGGAGAAAATGACTAAATTATAAGAGAACCAAAGTTCGGGGACTGCAGTGAAAATACTCAAAAGTTGTGTCGGATCTCAAAATGAAGATTCGAGAGTACTTAGAGTCAATTGGATAAAGAAATGAGTCAAATGGATCAAATATAGTCAAAGTATGATTACACATCATTTTTCAACTGAAAAAGTTATGTTCCAGAATCGTAGTCTTATATTGAGACTCATTTTTGACATAGCAAACGTTTAAATTGAAAAATAATATCTGAAGCAAAGTTTTATCTCTTTGAGTTATTTTTTCAACGCATCTTGAATCGTAGCAATTGGACATCAGGAGCAAATGTTATGATAGAAATACCGAAAGATGCACATTGTCAAATTTTCATTCAAAACGAGTGCCGCGACGCCCATGTTGCTGAAAATAGCAGATTCATGGGCGCCACGGTGCAAGAAAGAAAAAAAAACCTGTTTTTATAATTTTTCGGCCCGATCCACCTCCAATTCGACTTGTAACTTTGGGGAACTATAAATACATATTTGAAGACCTAATTTTAGGAGAGAACGACGGCTTAGAAGACAAGAGGAAGGACAATTGATGTAGAGCAAAAAAAAAAAAAAACAAGAGATTGGAGGAGAATTCAAGCGACAAA
>CAIGRO010290271.1:0-29911 GCA_903798355.1 Fraxinus baroniana
CTAATGACATTTCATTCGTAACTTTTACAAATTAACGTAGCACAATTCAAAAATATATAAATAACTAGTTGTCGAATAACATTAATTCAATGCATACAAATACCATAAAGTAGATATTAATATTAAAATATCGATAATCCATATCAATAATTCATTTACTTCAAGCAGTCTCCCTTCATAAAGAAAATGAAATATAAATCACCAACTATTTGATTTAATCATTAACTGCTTGAACACAATTATAAAAATAAAATTTGTATTGTTCTTAAATAGATACATAAATGTGTATCTAATTTAGAAGTGCTGCACCGGCGCGACTGTGAAAAATGGAAATTGCTTAGGGTTTCAGGAGTGAGAAAAGGTCTTAAAATTTTATCTCGTTTGAAAGTTTTAAATTTAATGAGCAAATTCAAATAGTCATGTAGTCATATCAATTATTAATATATAATTATGACGGAGGTCCTTATTCTTTGCAAAAACTGCAAATGGATCCCAAACTCCATTATTTCTTGTCTTTAAAATGAACTAACGGGTTTTAAAATGATTTGAGTTTTAAAATTAAAATTATGAAACGATCTGATTTATTTAATTAAGTTGTTAATTTATTTAGAAAAAAATTAAATAATTTAATTAATTCAATAAAAAAATAAAAAATTATTTAGTTTCGGTTCTTTAGATCTTAATCTAGACCCGAGACCCAACCCAAACTCATCGGTTTTCGATTCGGGTACCCGTTCAGGTATTTAACTTATGAAGAACCGTTCGATTTGGTTCGGAACTTTTGTTCGGTCTAATGGGTGTATTTTTATATTTAATTTGGGAATACTGTTATTCATCATTATTGTAATGGAATAGGGGTGTTACGACAATCTGTATGAAATAATGGATTATGCAATTCAATTTTTTTTAGAGAGGGAGAAGAGAGAGAATTATGACAAATAATGAATTGTTATATCATCAATAACGACTATATTTTCAATTTTGATTGAATTTTAATCCCAATTGAACAGGCCCTCAATGTTTGTTTGACCCGGATTGAACTTTGACTTTCAATCTTTTTAGGATCTACATCCTGTCAATTTTCAAAATATTAATATACACACAGAAACATAATTATACATGAACGCCATTTTATGTACACACTGAAAATGGCATCCTCAGCCATCAATCGAGGTTGCTGCATTTTCAACACATGCTTGTCAACGACAAAACATGTGGGCTTAACATTTAGGCATGGACAAATACAATCATTATTTTAAAATCTTTTAATTTTCATATTTATTTTAAACCATGTATTTACAAATACGAAATAAAATAAGTAATTTTAAAGATTTTCTCTACTTTTACCACACATTTTTGATGCAGGACGTAAACCTGAATAATAATAATTAGTTTAAGATTTTTTTTCCTTCTAATTAATTTGCATCATATTCTCTAAAGTCACTGTTTAAAACTCTTTTATTTTTCCTTGCGCTTAAGTGCTCAAGAAATTATTGAAGGATTGATTTGTTGGAAGAAAATAGAAACTTGCTACACTTACCGTCATTAGTGAATTGTAATTTTTACAGTTCACTTACATTAGTGTGGGACCCACTGATCATTTACACAAATATGAGTGATTTGCTGGAAGAAAATAGAAACTTGCTATACTTATAGTCATTAGTGGACTGTAATTTTTACAATCCACTCAAATTAGTATGTGACCCACTAATCATTTACAAAAATATGAATGAGCTGTAAAAATTACAGCTCATTAATGACTGTACAAACATTATCTTTCAAGAAAATAATGGAGGTAAGAGGGATGCCCATCACATCACATTCAGATGCAGCACACACACCAATAAAGAGAATAATTATTCACACTCATGGACACCCATTTTGATGCACGCACGTCACACGTTATATACTCCATCCGTCCCAAAAAGATAGTCCTATGGTTACTTTCATATAGATTAAGAAATGGTAGTTAGTATAGTTAGAGTATTAAATTTTACTATACTTTTTCATCTATACCCTTTATCCCTTATCTAGGTAGATTAAGAAATAGTAGTTAGTATAATTGGAGTATTAAATTTTACTATGTTTTTTCATCTATACCATTTATCCTTTATCTAGGTAGTTGNCATAGATTAAAAAATGGTGGTTAGTATAGTTAGAGTATTAAATTTTACTATACTTTTCCATCTATACCCTTTATCCCTTATCTAGGTAGATTAAGAAATGATAGTTAGTATAGTTAGAGTATTAAATTTTACTATATTTTTTCATCTATACCATTTATCCTTTATCTAGGTAGTTGATGTCTATTATACCAAAATGTATTAAATAAGGGTACATGTGAAAATAAAAAATTTAATACATGTTTAAAATGGAAACAAGACTATATTTTTGAAACGGACAAAAATAGTATACATGACTATCTTTTCAGGACGGATGGAGTACATGATACATGTACAAGTACACACAGTTACCTATTTTTTGAGAAAATATATTTTCAAGCAGTAATTTTTAGAAAAATATTATCATTAAAAAAAATGAAAAAACCATATAATTTATTTTATGAAAAAATGTGTAATTGAAAATAAATTTTAAAAAATAAAGACCAAACATGCGCGAAATGTCATGATTTCATTTGAATATAAAATTCAACAATCCAATAAAGCCCTGATTTAATGTACATTAAAAAGAGTTTTTTCAGGAAAATAAAATTTAAAATAGTAATTATTTTTGGAAATATGTGATTAAAAAATAAAGAAAGATTTTGAGTTTACGTGCAAAAGTATTTTATTGTTAAAATATGTGGTTGAAAATGAATTTCTGAAAAATGATAAACAACTATGAACGAAATACTATTGAAATTTCATACCTTATCACCAATTTTTAGCCTATGTTTTATTTCCCTTTGAAATAAAACTTTTTAATTTGCATATTAATTTTCAACCATATATTCTATGAGCCTATTTGAGCTCAATTTTATTTATTTATTTATTTTTTGTCTAAAATGCATTTTAGAGTAGTGTTTTGATGAATGATGTGTTGATAAAAAATTTAAAAAAAGGCCTTAAATTTGAGTGTAATATTATTTTATTGAAAAAATGTATGGTTGAAAATAAAAAAGAGGAAAATATATTTTTAAAATAATAGGGATCAAACATTGACATAATAAAATATTTTTGCACGTAAATTTAAAATTTTTCTTACTTTTAAATTATACATTCTACAAAAAATTATTATTCAAAACATCATTTTTTTTTATTTTAAATAAATTATAGCCATCGAACAAACTTTCAGAATGGCATCATCGAATGGATATTATGTTATGGAGGTGAATTTAGGCCTAATTCTGCCAATCAATCTTTAAGACCCTAATTGTACTTTCAAAATTTAAATTAAGATTGATACTATGTAAAGTGTCAAAATCTGTATAATTAGTTGTTTAAAGTGTTCTTAAATCAATGTATGTCAAACTTGATGTTAAATTCGAATGTAGCAAGATTGTTAAGATGTGTTAGTTATTCCCTTTTTACTTATTTAAATAATTTATTTTAGTTTACTGATTTAAAATCATATTATTATTATTATTATTATTATTATTATTATTATTATTATTATTATTATTATTATACATAAATACACTTATTGTATAGAGAAATACGTTTAAGTTCAATACAAAAACAGAAGAAGTTAAAAGCACATAATAAATATACTTCGGTATTATTTTATTTACACTGAACTTTTTTTATTAAATTTAAACTAATAGGGCCATCGTCTAGAACTTTTAAGACACGTTCCATTTTAGGTTAGTCATGATAAATATAGTTACATAAATTAAGTAGTAAATACAATATTAACACATCGGAATCGATCTCCTAATTAAGCATCGGTGCTTAGTTTATGTTAAACTTAGCTTATACTAAACACTAGATGATGTGGTACACTATAATATTTGATATAATTGTTTCGTATAAATTAAGCATCGATTATCAGGAGATCAATCTTGATTAACACAGAATCTAAATTGACATTAATAATCATAAAAATTAACTATGTTGCATTACATATGTATGTCAATGCAAGAAGGTGAAATATTATTTAAATAAAAAACTCGGCTAGCGAAAATGAGCAACATGATTGATTGCTTGGTTTGTAAATTGTAGAAGAAATGGATGAATTATACAGGATAAGAAGTAAAAACCAGTGTTCTAAAAAATGCATCTAAATGGTGCGGACAACATGCCTTTTCTTGACAACAAACATGAATTAAGTAGTCAATTACTAAGCTGATCGCTTAATGTGCGTCTAGGCATGTCAATACGTGCTTTATTAATTATTATTTTTCCCTTTTTCTAAAACAGCTTTTATTTGACTTTTTGTTTTTAATTTTTTTTTCCTTTTTAAAAAGTTTTTATTTAACTTTAGTTTCAAAATTTTAAATGACTTTATGCATACAAAAGTCAAAAATGGTTTTATTCCATAAAGATTTAGATAAGATTTATATCATCTTGCTATCTTAACTTTTTGAAAATTAGTAATCCTTTTTACTCTAAGTCTCAATTACGCACGTAAAACTTGAAATTTGACTCTTACGCCTAATCAAGCTTTAAACATTTTAAAACATGGTAAAAACTTACAAAACGAATATGAATTTTTCCAATTCTAAAAACCTAACCAAATTGCTGCCATTATCTATTCGTAAAAGAAAATAATATAATTGGTTGAACAAAAGGTAATACTAGGTGTTCAAAATTGGCGTTAAGTAACACCAGATCCAATAATCAAGCACTTGTATGTCTGATTTTTATTAGGCTCCTGTTTGGTAAAAAATTAAATTCAGATTTTAATCTAAATAATCAAAGTTAACAATTAATTTTAAAAATACATTTTATATACCAACAACTTTTTAATCACATATCTCATCAACTTATATCAAAATCTGTTAAAAATCTAATTTTAAACTGTAAAATGGTATAATGTCACGTGATAAACCGTAAATAATAGTGTAAACCACAAATTACTCCAGACATAATTGTTTTTGTTATTTTTGTGTTGGTGTATAATAGATCATTCTCATTACTCTCTTAAAAAGTTGCCAAATCATATGTTGAATGAGGCGGCAAGAAATTTTATTGAAAGAAGTTATTTTCCAACCATAAAATCTTTATGGACCTTTTTTAATGTTCATTCTTTTGAGATTAGAGTTTTTTGCATATATTTTTGCTTGCATTCGACTTTTCGATACTCAATCAAATCCTCTTCTTTTACGAATGAATGCATTTCGATATTTCGTCACACATAAAATAACGGACGGTATAAATTTAAGAGCACTTTTTCCATTTGTATCTGAAACAGCAACTATGTCTGAAGCGAAATAGAAGGAATATTAAACAGATTCTCTAAACATAATTCAGAGTTCTTTCTTGAAACATGTACTTGCTCTTTCACATTAATTTAAATGTTATCATCAAATGCACACTCAATCTCGAAGAGAATCGAAATCATGGCCAACAAGTAAGAAGATTTGAAATCATGGCCAACGCATAAATATTTAAAGAGGAATACCGTGCCTAAATCATGAATAATAAACTATGAAATAGCATATAGCATCTTCGTGAAAATTAATATAAAATAGGTAGGATGGAACTCGTTGATTGCAGAAGTTAAAAAATTTGTACTTCAAATAGAGCCGATTTCAACCCTAATTTTATGAACTTCTTTTACATATTCCCCAACTTTCTTCACGAATAAAGAATTGTACAACTTCAATGGCAGTTAGGTCTAGGTATTTTAATTGGAACCGAAAACAAAAACAAAAACAAAATCGAAACAGAGCTGAGGTTCCAATTCGGTCAGGTTTCAAAAAACAAAAATAAATTAGAAATCAAAATCGAGAAACCGACGGGGTGTGGATTGATTCTTGGATCTTAAAATAGAATCATGGAGTACATGAATTGAACTGGTTTTTTAATATAATTTTTTTATTTTTAACTATTTATATGCTAAGTAAAAAAAATACAAAATCTAAAAACCATTATTTAAGTAGTAATTTGTATAAAATTCTAATATCTAACCTTAAGAAATAAAGACTAGCTTCTATTTTTTTTTTTTTTTACATCTCGCTTCAAATCAGATTGTTGTATTTCAGAGGTTAGTATATAATTTGGGCATCCTATAAATCAAAAGTTGAGTTGTGGTGTAATTAGTTGTTGAATCAAAGTGTTCATTTTTTTCAATTTCGGCTTATTTTTTTCTTGCATTGTTTATAAACTTAAGTGATTTTTTAAATTTCCAATGAATGGTAATTGAACTTGATATATTTATAACTTGCACTATGTTGTACCTTTTTGATTATCATGTGTTCATGATTCTTTATTGAACATTTTTATTCAAACAGAGTGAGTCGATGTGGGGACTGTAATTTCTTGATACTACATAGGTTTTTTTTTTTTTTTTTTTATTCGTTTTAAGAGTAGAAGAATTTAAGCATTATCCATAATTGCCTCACTTATTAATCAAATAAGACTTATCAAGAAAAAAATTATTTGTTCTAAAACTATAATTTGCTTCTTGAGTCGTGTAATTGAATTTCTTAACTTTTTGAAAAAAAAATTAGCTGAGTTTTGTCACTTGCAAAAATATTGACCCACAATTCGAGTTTGTGTTTGGTTTCAATAATTACAAGGACCCGAATTGTTTTATTTATGGAATACCCGAAATATAATCGATGATTTCAAGTATTGAAATACTTGGACCGATCCATCCGATGTCGAGACCCAATACTAGTTGATGACCTAATTCTAGTTGATCTTGCCAACTTTGTATCATTGTGCCCACGTATTAAATTTATTGATACCATTAAAAACATTGGCATCATCATGAAAGTGTTTTTAAAATTAAGAGTAGGTATTTTATATACGAATTCAAATATTGGGAAATCTTGTCCACAAGGAACTTTTGCAATTAAAAATGTTACAATAAACAATGATCGAAAACGTTTAACAAAATTAGAAAGTGTTACTACAATATTAGTGATAATATAGTCACCCAATGGCAGATTTAGGCCATCTTCCAGCAAATCAAATCTTTTACTTTCTAATTTTTTTTATGTATATATTAATCCGACTTTAAAAAAAAATTGGTCTAGTCTTAAATTCGCCCTTGTAGTCACTCATAGATAATGAATCATAACACTATGATACTTATACCTCTAGGTTATAGTACCCATGGTTCAGACTTATCCTTAAAGAAAAATTGATAGAATTTGTAACTTGAGCAATTAAACGAATTGAGACCATTAAAAAAATTCTGAATTTTCCTATTTTATTGGATTCAAAAAATGAGATTAAATTTACTCCTTTTTATAAAATTTTTAAATAAAAAAAACTAGCACCAAAACGAACATATACAATTAAAAATAAACAAGCAAGCAATTATGCAAGGTAATTATATAATAATTTAAACACTGAAATTAATTTATTTATGCAAATGAATAAATAAATTTCAAAATTGAATACTGAAGAAATGGGGGGAGGATAGTGTGCACGAGACAGTGGTAGTTGATGGGGCAATAATTTTAAGGAATATCGGAAGATCGGATATGGTGCTGTTTAAATATTTTGAAGATCGGATACGCTGCTGTATAAATATTTTAGCCAATTTCTTGATCCTTGTGATAAGTTGTCACATTGATTAAAACAATTTTTACAAATTATTATATGAAAAACACGATGTGTTATTGTTTATAGATATTAATTAAAGTCACATGTCTTTTCTATCGTTACATGTATGTCAACGATAGAGAGTGAAATATTTAGATTAAAAAAACTTGGTAAGCAACAACGTGATTGATGTACTTTATAAATTGTATAACAAATGGATGAATTATGCGTGACAAGAAGTAAAAAGTTATAATGTGACTATTTCCGCACAGTTCAACGTTAATTATTGTTTTAATCACTTTTAAGCCTAATTGAAGAAACTTAAAGGTTTCTAATTGCTGCCCGGATCTTTTCATAAACAAGAAAAGATATATAATTGATCAATCTCATCCTCTGTGCGTTCGTACGAGTGAGAGAGAACCCCAAACCCACATGCAAAAAAGATTCACTTGATCAAGTAATCGAGATAAATTCTTTGATCAATATGTACTCAAAGTGCGGTGGAATTTCGATTGCTCGCCATCTGTTTGATAGAATGTGCAAATGGATTGATGGCTGGGTATTTGCATCTGAAGTTATTAGGTTGTTGAGGGATATGGTAAAAGCGTACAAGTCGTGCCCGAATAAGTACATATTGGCTATGGTTGTTTCGTGTTGTTATCATTGTATGTTGCTAGTTAGGGACAACAGACAACAGTGTCATGGTTATGCATTGAAGCCTGGATTGATTTTCCATTAGTATGTTACGAATGCGCTTGTATCCATGTATTCAATGTTCTCGGATGTGAAAGGGGCTATGCAGGTTTTGTATTGGGCACCTAAATAAGATTTCTGTACGTATAATTATATTTTTAAGTGTGCTGTTAGATCATGGATAAATGGGGGATACATGGTTTTGTCAATAAATCTGCAAGTTGGTCTTGAGTGTGGACATGCCGACTTGAAGTGCGCTACGATGAACCTGATCTCGAACAAAGTGAAGGTCAATTTGAATGTGTTTCATCCTTGAATGATGAACATGATTGAAACTAAGATGGGTAGCTCCAAGATTGTCACAGAGCAGTGATGAAGTTGATTGGAGCTTGAAACCAAGTTCTTGAAGAAGAGAATGTATCCAAACATTTTCAGAGGCAGCATTAGCAAGAGCCATGTACTCGGCTTCCGTCGATGATCGTGCCACTGCGCGTTGCTTCTTTGAGCTCTAGGAGATGGGATTGGAACCAAGAAAGCTGATATAGGTTGAAGTGGAGGTGCGATCATCAAGGTTACCTGCCCAATCAACATCTGAAAAGGTGTGAGAGTTGGATGTGTCTTGCAGGTCAGCTTAACACCATGAAAAATTGTTTGCTTCAAGTAGCGCATGAGCCGCTTTGTTGCTGTCCAATGGGTTTGAGTGTGCTTGTGCCTGAATTGGGACAAATTATTCACGGCAAATGAGATGTCTGGCCGAGTAAGAGAGAGATATTGTAGACTGCCAAGGACTCTTCTGTATTCAGTGCTATCAAAGGAAGCAGTACCATCATTGAGTTTGAGCAATGTGCTGGTTGAGAGAGGAGTGCAGACTTCTTTGACCCCAAGAATGTTGGTATTCGACAATAAATCACGAACATATTTATGTTGGGAAAGAAAGATGCCATCCTGACTGGGTAAGACTTCCACTCCTAAAAAATAATGTAAGGGCCCCATGTCTTTCAATGAAAATTTCTAGCCAAGTTGTTCAACAATAGAACTCACAAGTTTTGAATTATTGCTAGTAATTACCAAGTCATCTACATATACCAGAAAATAACAGATAATTGACTCATGTTTATAAATAAATAGTGAAGAATCTGCCTTGGAAGTCTTAAAGCCAAACTGAAGCAGGGCATTTTTCAAGGCTGGGTACCATGCCCGAGGTGCTTGTTTTAGGCCATAAATGGCCTTTCGGAGTCTGCAAACACGATCAGGTTTGGTCAAATCCTTAAAACCCGGAGGTTGCAACATGTAAACAGTTTCATTAAGTTCCCCATGTAAGAAGGCATTATTGATGTCCATTTACCTCAAGCCCCAACCATTCATTACAGCAATGGATTAAACAATTCTAATAGTGGCTGGCTTAACCATCGGACTGAAAGTCTCCTTATAATCAATACTCGGACGTTGATTGTACCCATTAGCCACAAGTCGGGCTTTGAACTTATCCACTGATCCATCAGGTTTTCGCTTCACTCTAAAGACCCATTTACAGCCTACTGGGTTGCACTGAGAAGGAGGGGGTACTAAGTCCTATGTCTCATAAAAGCAGTGAGTTCGTGGGACATGGCCTCATGCCACTGGGGTTCAGTGATGGCTTGACTCATACATGTGGCCTCAATGGTCTCAGGTATAGGGTGTTTGGTGACAAAGTGAAGTTGTTTTGGTTTAAATATTTGATTCATAGATCGAGTGGTCATTTGGGTTTGCGAAGGCGCTGGATTTGGAATCGACGAAGCAATTCTTGATGGGTTTTCAGAAGATTGTGAAGCTCGGTTGTTTGGGGAATGGGTTTCATTCGGAAGGAGGACAGGGTTCGGGTTGGGTGACAAACTCAAAGAGTTTTGGTTTTGAGATACTAAATCTTCACTTATTGAACCTAAAATTGATTGAGATTGTAAAGGAGATGAAGATAGATGGGGATTACCTGGAAGTGCAGCGGCCATAGTAAAAGCATCGTCGTTGTCACTGGTGGTGAGGAGAGAGCCACAGGCGGCACAGCAGCTGGAAGAATATTTGAAGTTGGTGAGAAAGTGGCTTGGGTAGGAATACTTGATAGATTGATAGCAGACAGTGGGCTTTGGGCCTCATCAAACAAGACATGTCTTGATATGTATAAACGGCTGATTTTTGGATCAAGGCATTTATAAGCACTTTGGGTGAGGGAATAACCCCAAAAAAAATACATGGGATTGATTTTGGCTCCATTTTATTATTTGAGTATGGTTTGGTGAGAGGGTAGCACAAGCAGCCGAATTTTCTCAATTTGAGATAATTTGGTTATTGTCCAAAGAGGGCTTGGTAGGGGCTTTTATTTTGGAGCAACGGAGTGGGTTGATGGTTTATAAGATACGTGACGGTTTGAAAAGAATGAGGCCAATATTTGAGAGGAAGATTGACATCGTGAAGTAATGTGAGTCCAATTTCCACAAGGTGACGATGTTTGCGTTCAGAGACACCATTTTGTTGTGGGGTGTGAGGGGCAATAGTGTAGTGACTTATGCCATGGAGGGATAAAAAGGGTTTGAGTTTCACAAACTCACCTCCATTGTCCGAATATAAGGTTTGAATTTTTCTTTGGAAACGATTTTCAATGAGAGATTTATATTGAGGAAATTTTTTTGAAACTTCGAATTTTGTTTCCATAGGATAAAACCACATATATTTTGTATAATGATCAATGAAAACAAGATAATATCGAGAGCCATCCAAACCAACACAATGAGTAGGGCCTCAAACATCAGTATAAATAATTTCAAGAGAAGCTTTACTCAAGAGACTAGTAGAACCAAAAGGTTGTTGATGTGCTTTATTGATTGAACAAGAAGTGCATAAAAAAGACTGTTTATTTGACGTAAGCGGAAGAGAGAAATTGTGAACAACATTGTGGACAATTTTGGAAGATGGATGTCCAAGACGTTTGTGCCATCCATCAAGAGAAGTTCTTTCACGCACATAGACAACCATGTTGGAAGGTAAAGCCACCAGTGATTTCGGGAAGATATAGACACAATTTTCACATGCACCTCTTAGAAGAGTCTCCCTTGACATCTTGTCCTTGACAAGAAAATAGAAAGGGTGAAATTCAATAAAAATATTGTTTTTGGAAGTAAAGTGATGAACAGAAATAAGATTTTTGCAGAGGTTTGGGACACTAAGTGTATCATTTAGAATGAAATTTTTGTTGGGTGATTTGAGTGTTAGAGAGCCAATATGCGAGATAACCAAACCTAAACCATTACCAAGCATAACCTCATCGTTACCATCGTATTCTGAATGAACTGATAAATTTTTAAGATCTTCAGTGATGTTGTGAGATGCAGCGGAATCCATTAGCCATTTATTTTCATTAGCATTTGAAGTAGAAGAGCAGTTGGCAGTGATTTCATTTTGATTAAAGTGGGGACAAGCCTTAGCCATGTGACCAAATTGATCACAAAATTGACACTTGGGCTGATAACTCCGTTGATAATTGTTGGGCCGGCCCAATGATTTGTTGTTATATCTGGTTTCCTTTCCTTAGGGCTAAACTCCCTGATGTTAGTCCTGATCAATTGAGGCTAGTGCCTGAAGTCACGACAGTCTCGAGCTCTTAGAGTCTGAAGAGACTATGATCGAGGATGAGGTCGACACCGAAGATGACGACAATGTCGTGGACATGCCTTCGAACAACGACCTTGACTAGGATTCATCCTTCCTCAATCATCATTTGTGTATTGATTTTGCATATTTTGTAAAGGGTTGGATTGCACAACAAGTCAATCAATATAGTAAAATTGATTTTGCTCGTGTCGGAGAGCTTCATAATGGAGGACATAGATCATTGTGTTGGATGAAACCTCCATAATTATATCGTTTGCATTCTCTATCCATCTCTACTTATTGTTTTCATATTCGTGCTTATTATTTAAATTAATCCATCTAGTTGTTACGTGTTTGATTTTAGATTAATTTTTCGACAAAGTTTTAAAAATCAAGTCACCCCTTCTTGGTTAACTATTCTTGGACTATCAATTGGTATCAGAGCATTGTGCTTATTTTTAAATGAAGACATTACAATATCGAGCAATGACTAACCACAACAACCTTCAAAATCTCGAGCGGCATTCCACGAATCGACCTCTCTTTTTTATGGCACACATTATAATTATTGGAAAGTTAGAATGATGATTTACATTCAATCAATAGATTATAATACTTGGGAAGTCATTGAATTTGGTCCTTATGTGCCTACTAAGATTATTAAAATTGATGAAAAAATCGATCAATCTATTTCTAAACTTAGAGAGGAATATGATGAAAAAGATAAAAGAAAATTGTTCTTGAATTTTAGAGCCAAAAACCTGTTCTATTGTGCCTTAGATAAAAAAAAATGTGTCTAATCGTATTCACATGTGACTCCACATATGATATATGACATGCTTTAGAAGTCATCTATGTCAGCACAAGTAAATTAAAAGAAACTAAGATTAATCTTCTGGTCAAAGAATTTGAAATTTTTTTCATGAAACAAGACGAACCTATTGTTGATATGATTACTCGCTCCACCAATATTTTTAATGGCCTCAAAGGCTTTGATCGTAAATTTACTAACGGCGAGCTTGTAAGTAAAATACTTAGGTTGCTTTCAAAATATTGGAGCTCATTAAAGATGTTGATAGAGAACACCAAAAACATCAACTCTTATCCCTTGGAATAATTTTATGAAACCTTGATGACATACGAACTCAACAACGTCGAAATTAAGGAAAAGGAAGGAAGAATCGAAAGAGCATCATAGGCGTCAAATTGCTCTCAAATCATCAATTGAAAAAGGAACTTCAAGTGAACATATGAGCGATGAAGAGCTTGATGATCTTATGATTCTTGTCAAAAATGGAGAGTCTTTCGAAATAACTGAAAGTTTCAAAAGAAAGATGAAAAGAGTGAAGAAAGAAGTAAAAATATTTTTTGTTACGATTGTATCAAACCTGGTCACAAGAGAATCGAGTGTCCACACAAAACAGAAATTTCTAAAAAAAAAAAAAAAAGAAAGCCTACTTCAAGAAAATGATGATCGCGATGAAAATGAAAATTAAGAAGAGATTGCCAATATGTACTTCATGGCAATTGACAATGAGGTAAATTCTATTGAAAAATACTCATATAATGATTTATCTTTTTCTTATGATGAAATTTTAGAAAAAATTGAAAACTCACTCTTGATCATTATACTCTTAAAAAGAAATATAAGTTATTAAAAAATTAAATGGAGAAAATTTTAGAAACTAAAAAGGAAAATGATTATGATTAATTGTATAAAGAAAATTGCTCTTTGAAAAAAATGTTGAAGACTTGACAAATATTGTTTTTAAATTCACTCAAAGGAAGAAGAATTTTGATTTAATTCTTTGTAATAAAAAATGTATTTTTGATAAAGGAGGCATTGGATATAAACCATTTTTCAAATAAAGATCTCTCAAAAAATTATTTGTCAAAACCTCAAATTCAATTCCCTCAAAAATTAATTGTAGCTTTTACAATAAGGATGGACATATTACCTACAATTGTCTAAACAAAAAGATGCTACACTTTGAAAGTAAAAACAAGTTGACTCGATGATCCACTAAAATTAACTACCAAGGACCAAAGCTTGTGTGGGTAACAAAAATAAAAAAAATTGAACTAATTTTGTAGGTACCAAAGAAGATGACAAACAAATGGTTCTTGGATAGTTGATGTTCAAAACACATGACCGGAGAGATAACTTTACTATCGAACTTCAAAAAGAAGGATGGAGGTCAGTCACGTTTGGAGATAAAATCATCGAAATTGGAAGTGATGAAAATTGTCCAGTGATTTTGAAAGAGGACACTTGGCTATGGTGTAGAAGATTAGGTCATGTTGGGATGTATCTTCTTCTAAAAATCTCCAAAAACGGTTTTGTTAAAGGTTTACCAAACTTGAAGTTTGAAAACGACAAAATTTGCGATACTTGTCAATTTGGTAAACAAGTGAAACGTTCATTCAAACCCGAATTTCACTTATCTACTACAAAACCACTTCAATTACTCCCTATTGATATTTTTGGACCATCGAGAACCGCTAGTTTAGGTGAAAAACACTATACTTTTGTCATCGTTGATGGTTTCTCTAGATTCACTTGGGGTTTTTTTTTTAAAAGTCTCAAAGATGAAGCCTTAAAAACCTTTGAACATTTTTGCAAAAATGTTCAAAATAAAAATGGGTAATCCATTACAATCATTAGAAGTGATCACAATGGAGAATTTGATAATCTCGTCTTTGATGAGTTTTGTAATGAAAATGGATGAGTATAATTTATTAGCTCCTAGAACTCCTCAACAAAGTGGTGTAGTAGAAAGAAAGAATCCCACACTGTAAGAAATGGCTAAGATCATACTAAACGAGAATAGCATGCCAAAATATTTTTGGGTCAAAGCTATTAACATCGCTTGCTATATTGTTAATAGAGTTTTAATTAATCAAAAGAAAATCAAAACTTCATATGAATTTTGGAAAAATAGAATTCCTCTTTGGGTGCAAATGATTTATCTTGAATACAAAAGAAAACTTGGAAAATTTGATTCAAAATCCGATGTTGGGATTTTTCTAGGATATTCATTGACTAGTAAACCTTATAGAGTTTTCAACAAAAGAACTGTAGTCAGAGCAAATTTCTAATTTCAAATAGTTTTTAAATAGGAAAAGTGAATACAACTCTTTTTGTTAAAACTCAAAAGAATGATATGATCATTGTTTAAACTTATGCTGATGACAATATATTTGGTGCTACTAATATTTATATTTGTGAAGACTTTTCTAAGTGCATGAGCATGATGGGAGAACTTAAATTCTTCCACTGCCTCCAAATTAAGCAAACTTGTGATGAAATCTTCATCAATCAAAGTAAGTACATATTGGACATGTTCAAGAAGTTCGACATGGATGATTTGACGTCAATGAGCACATCCATAAAATTGGACAAGGATGATCAAGGTACGTCCGTTGATATAACAAAATATCAAGATATGATTGGATCCCTTCTTTACATAACCTCAAGTAGACCTGATATTATGTTTAGTGTGGGTCTATGTGGTAGATTTCAATCAAATCATATAGAATCTTATCTTAAGGCCATGAAACGTATCTTTAGATATCTTAGTGGCACTAGAACTTTAGAGCTTTGATATCCCAAAGGCATCCACATTGATCTACTTAGCTATTAGATGTCGATTGGGCCGGATGCACAATTGATTGTAAAAGCACTAGTGGAACATGCCATTTTTGAGGCTTTGCATTTGTATTATGGTTTAGCAAGAAACAAAATTCCGTTGCATTGTCTACCGCCGAAGCCGAATATATCTCGACCTCTAGTTGTTGTGCACAAATTCTATGGATGAAACAAACTTTTAGTGATTATCACCTATCCATTGATCATATACCCATTATGTGAGATAATACGTGCCATAAACTTGTATAAAAAATCACATTTGCCACTCTAGGACGAAGCACACATTACCTTCTAAGAGATCATGCTCATATGGTGATATTGTGTTAGAATTCGTAAACACAAAAAATCAATTGGCCGATATTTTCACAAAACCTCTAGCTCTTGATCGTTTCTCAAATATTAGAATAGGTTTAGACATTATTGATGAATTTGAAGTACATGATTAAATTCATAACTGCATTTGCTTATGTGTTTTCATTGCATTATTTTCATGTGTACTATATTTACATAATTTAGCGTGTTTTAATAAAATAAATAAAAAAGGGGACTGAACGAGTCAACCGGATGTCCGATAACTGATGTGAACCCACGTAGCAAAGAACTATGAAACCCACAAATAGATTGAAATCAAACCCAAGAAAGCCAAAGAATCAAAGTTTTAGGTTTGATTCGGAAAAGAACGAATCAAAATGACCCACAAAAAGTGAACGAATGTCGACCCTTTTGATTAACTAATTGAGAATCTCACTCGATTGATTTGAACATCATAAGAAGAATCTTGATAAATTCGTGATTTATCCAACTAAGAACAAGAATTCCGAAAGCAACTTGCCTCTCAATAATCTCAATAATAATGTTATGTAAAAAAAATAATGAAAAAAAAATAAAAATCCTATTTATACTAGCTCTAAAATCGTGCATAATATTCCCTAGATTACAAAATTATGGTAAGGATATAATTCTATTGCAATTAGGAAGTTTCCAAAAAAACTAAGAATTAGTTGCCGTAATGACCTATGCGGCTGCATAATGTAATTAATTGCCGTCGCATAGATCAACTAGAAATCTCCCTCTTGGTTTCGGTTTACATGCATGCTGGTTGCATGCATAAATGTGCTATGCAGTTGCATGGCTTAATTGCTCAGCTCTCTCTTCCGTTGCTTGCAACACGATGCTTCAATTGGTTTTAGCCATCGATCTCTTCATGAAAGTTGTTCATAGGCTTGTTAACTTTGACATTTCGTCAATTGTAACTTGAGTAAACAATCCCATCACATCTTTCACCGGCTTCACTTTCGACCATGTTATTGGACCTTCTTCGATAATCAATGGATCTTTTCCACGGCTTGATTAAACTCCATCGACTCCGTGCTCACATTATTCCCTCCATCTTCAAAAGGATTCGACCTCGAATCTGTACCTACATCAAAAAGAGAGAAATCAGATACATTAAAAGTAGTTAAAACATTATACTCACTCATAGATCCAGCTTATATGCATTGTCATTGATTTTCTCGAGAACTTGAATCGGTCAATCTTCACGTGCTTGCAACTTAATTTTCGTTGCTCTAGAAAGCATTCCTTTCTCAAATGTACCCAAACCTAATCACCGGATTCAAATGAAACATTTTTTCGGCCTTGTTAGCTTATGACGCATAATGCTTGTTTTTGTTTTCAATTTGCAATCTCACCTTCTCATAGAGTGACTTAACCATCTCGGCCTTCTTTTTCCCATCTAAAGTGCTCCAATGCCTATACCTGGTGCATCACACTCAATCTTAAAAGTTTTGTCAAAGTTAGGTAGTGCTAAAATTGGCTCTTCACGCAATCTATCCTTGATAGTGTTGAATGCATGCTTTTGTTCATATCCCCATTTAAAACCTACATTCTTTTTAACAACTTCAGTGAGTGGTGTGGCAAGTGTGCTAAAATTCCTTACAAACCGCCTATAAAATCTAGTCAAACCATGAAAACTTCTTACCTCGGTTATACTTTTAGGTGTTTACCATTATTTAATAGCTTTTATCCTTTCTTCATCTACCTCTATTCCCTTAGCACTAACTACATACCCAAAAAACACAAATTTTTCCACGCAAAATGTGCTCGGTGCATTAGTGAGTCCAAACAGTATGACCAACCATTCATACAAGATATATTTAGTTTCAAATACGATTTTCCATTCATCACCTTCCCTCATTCGAATTTGATGGTAACCACTCTTAAGATCAATTTTGTTAAATATGCACGCACCAAAAATTCATCCAACATATCATCGAACCTAGGAATAGGATGACGATACTTTACCGTTATGTTATTGACGGCTCTGCAATTCACGCACATTATCTAAGTTACATCCTTCTTTGGCACAAGTAGGACGGCACATCACATGAACTCATACTTTCCCTCACATACCCCTTGCTTATCAAATCTTCTACTTGTCTTTAAAGTTCCTTTGTCTCATCGGGATTATTCAATAAGCGGGTCGGTCTGAAATAACTACACCAGGTACGAAGTAAATTTGGTGTTCAATGCTTCAAATGGGTGGCAACCCACTAGGCACGTCCTCCAGAAATACATCCCAATTCCTACAATAAAATAATAGCCGAGCTAGGGAGGGTTGGATTAGATTTCTCAAAATTGACGAGTGGCTCCTTGTACACCAACAAAATCATTTGTTGTTTCTCCACTAACGCTCTTTTCAACTCACTCTCTTTTGCAAAAAAATTTGTTCTCGGCTTTTCTCTCCTCTTGGAAGATCTCTTTTCTTTTCTCTCATGTGGCTCTTTTATCTTTTAGCCAACTCATTGTTTTCTCTCTTGCCCTCTTACTATTTTCTCTCTTTTCCTCTAACTCTTCCCGTTTCTTTTCTTCCTTATTTTTCAGTTTGATTTGGTCTCTATACACCTATGTCGTTGTTAAGGTGCAAGTGTAATAGATTTTACTCATTTAACAAAGCTGTACCTATTTTTATACCCATCATGTATCGCCTTCCTATTGTATTACCATGGTCTCCCCAACAAGATATGACCCGCATGCATAGGCACTACATCACACAATACTTCGTCATTTGAACTACCAATTGAAAAATTTATTAACACCTTTCTATTCACCTTAACTTTCCCACATTCAATCAACCACTGTAACCTATAGGTCCTAGGGTGTTTAATCATTGTTAAACCCAAATTTCCCACTAGATTAGTACTAGCTACCTTTGTACAACTCCTACCATCAATGATCATACTACATACCTTATTATTGATGTGGCACCGTGTATAAAAAATATTTTCTCTTTGCTGCTACAAGTCATCCGCCTTGATTTGAGTGTTAAGAGCTCACATCATGACCAATAGCTTGCCATAACATATTCCACTCTGCTTCCATCACTAGCCTCCTCTAATTCCGGCATACCTTCATAATCACTTTTACTTTCACTCACCAACTCTCCATTATCCCAGAAAATCATTGCTCTTTTGTTTGGACATTGAGAATCGATGTGCCTGGACCCCCAAACACCTAAAGCATTTGATGTCTCGATTCCTTGATGGATGGGATTCCATTCTCTTGCTAGCATTTTCTTCCATCTCCTTCGACAATTCAATTTTTCCTGTAGAAACAGCCACATCTCCTTTGTTGTTGTCCCCTTCGATTTCAAGGATGAGTTAGAACCCAAAGCACCCCGATGAGTACATTGTTATTCCTTTCCTCTTCAATTGTCTCTCCACCTTCATAGCCACATGTAGCATGTCTTCTAATTTCACATAGTATTGCAGCTCCACTACATTAGCTATGTCCCGACTCAACCCGTTTAAAAACCAGCCATGGTGGCCTCCCGATCCTCTTCCACATGTGTCCTAATCATCAACAACTCCATCTCCTTGTGAAGTCCTCCACACTTTTTGATCCTTGGTAGAGGCTTTGTAGTTTTCAAGCCCTCCCATGTATTGATCAGTTATTCCCTATCTCTCCTCCTCGTTGTCACCACTTGATCCCTCCAAGTGATTGTATAGTCTGTGAATTCAAGAACTAATACCTTCACCTTCTTCTCCTCCGAGTAGTTGTGGCAGTCAAAGATCAATTCAACATTTTTTTCTCCCGCTCCAAGTAAGTCTCCGAATTACTCATTCCTTTGAATGGTGGAATGGACATTTTAATGTTGCCTATATTCCCATCTACCTCGTCTCCAACCAAGGTTCTATCCCTTTCATTAAAAGCCTAGCTCTTCTAATTTCTCATCCTACCAATTTTAGCTTCGATCACTGCCTTCTCATCCACATCACTCCCATAATTATATTCCTTATGCACCTCCATCCTAGACTCCTGCCTATCCTGTCTCCGTGTATTTGGAACTCCCCTACGCAAGTTAGCAAGCTCCGTGTCTTGTCTATCCAATCTATCCTGCACATCTTCAAATAACCATTCAAATCTACATATCATCTCATCTAACATGTTAATTTGGTTCTTGTCTCAGCCTGGTGTTGATCCATCCCTGTCAGACATCCTAAATCTAAAATTTATTTGTGCCTTATAAATGTGTGCTCATGTATTACTCAATTTGACTTTTTCCCGCTATTGATCTCACCACTCTGTCTTTTTTCACTCAATACTTTCATCCAAGTGCTTCAAAGGACAAATTCAAACTCGACAGGATTTATTCTCGTAGAATTCAAACCAAGATTTGAGTGACATCTTGAGAGTTTTGAAGACTCAATAAAAATCCTATTTATACTATCCCTAAAATGGTGCATAATATTCCTTAGTTTACAAAATTATGGTAAGGATATAATTCTATTGCAATTAAAAAGTTTAAAAAAACTAGAAATTCGTTGTCCGAATGATCAATGCGGCCGTATAGTGTAATTCTATGCGGTCACATAGAACAACTAGAAACCCCCCTCTTGGTTTCGATTTACATGCATACGACCTCATGCATAAATGTGCTATGCGGTCGCATGGCTTAATTGTTCAGCTCCTTCTTCCGTTGCTTGCAACACGATGCTACAATTGGTTTCGACCATCGACCCCTTCATGAAAGTTGTTCCTTAGCTTGTTAACTTCGGCATTTCATCTACCATAGCTTGAGCAAACAATCCCATCTCCTCTTTCACCCTCTTCGCTTTCGACCGTGTCATTAGACCTCCTTCGATAATGAACGGATCTTTTCCTGGGCTTAACTTCGACGTGCTTGACTTCGTGCTCACATGAGTAACCCTATTCGGTTTGAGAGATAATTTTAACTATGTGAATGGGACTTCTGGTTCTCGTTAACGAGCCGGACTTCCATCAAGATAAAAATTCCCTTTCGCGAACCACAACTTAGTTCTTCTTCTCTTCTCCATTTTTATCTCTTTTCTCTTCCTAAATATCGTCTCTCTCCTTCATTCTCTCTACTCAAATCATCAAATACTCCTCAAAATCAATAACCCACTACCTCTACAGTTCAAATCATTTCAAAAATTTCAATTTTCATCCATCCCATTCCAATTTTCCCCAAAAATTCGAAACCTTAGAATTGGATTTTTCTTCATATCTTCTCTATTTTTCTACAATGTCGATGTCTAGAAGAACGGAGAGAAAACTCAAGAGCACGGTGAGGAGATCTCCTCAACCATCATTCGACATGGAGCCCGAGGTGCCAGTCAACTCATTTGAAAAATCTTCCATTTTAATATGTAAAAATGTTAATTTTGCAGACTTTACTATTACAGCACCCGCATTTGATATTGCAGAGTATTTTGAAAACATGAGGTAGATGTCAGTAGCTACTCTAGAAGAACATGCATATCCACACCTAATGAAAGAATTTTATAAAAATATGGTTATTTCTCCTCGTTCAGATGAGATTTCATGTTTACTCAAAAATATCTGTATCACCGCCAACACAGCTCTCATTCATGACATTCTTGAGCCTGAGCCGTGTGATATTCAAGTTTTTCTTTATAAAATTCATCCTACTTTTGAAGAGTATAACCCTTTCGAGGCATGTCGTCGGGTTACCGGAAATGATTTCGAAAATATCACAACACTTAGTACAAACCAACTAACACTTCCATGCAAAATTTTACAAAACATCATTGCACATGTGATTTTCCTCGAAAGGGTCATCGAGACTAAGTAAACTTTTTGATCCTTTTATTCTCGATTCCTTTCTTTTTGAGCGAAAACTAGATTTTCTAACTATTGCATTAGGTCTCACGAAACTTATGCATTCCACACGTCATCTTAAAGCTTTGCCTTATGGAATGTTTCTTACAAATTTTTTTAAACATTTTGACATTCCACTACACGATGATACATTTGTTAAACTTCGTCCTACTGATACTATCAACATTCAAACCCTTAAAAGAATGAAAATATTAAAAGAACGCGATCAAGAGGTGGCATGCATAAAGTGTTCAACCCCACCTCGGGTCCATTGACTCTACTTTATGAAAGTGATGAGGATGAGGATGTTGATGATACACCGCAAGTTCCGCACCTTCCTCACGATGTTCCTACCTCTAGTGCTCTTTGCTTTTCATCTAGTAGTTTCACATTTATCGAGGATCATTACTATCTTCTCGATGACCGTATTGATTATTTTACGTCTTCAGTGGATGGACTAGCGGGATACTTTGGAAGTTGCAAGTTCAGCAGGATACCATTCGTACGCAACATGATGCCATCCAAGCACAATGGGTAGACATGCAGGCTCAGCAGAGCGCTTTCTACGCTCACTTCTATGCATTTTTTCCTCTACCGCCTCCTTCGGAGCCATAGATCTCGATTTAGTTGCTATTTTAGATTGTCTTTATTTTTTTATGACTTATCCACAATCTTTATGTTTAGCTTTCTTTTGTTTTGGACATCATTATCTATGATTATTTTCTTTTATGATCAATGCTATGGTTATTATGATCCATGTTTTCCCTTATGGCTTGTTCTTTTTGTTTTTACCAAAAGGGGGAATGCAAAGTGAGATGATTATGCATGATTCATTTTTATAATAATATGCTTGGAGCATATGAAAATTAGGGAAAGAGGGAAACTCATATTTTGAATGCATGGTTATCAATTTGTAAAAGACAAGGGGAATACGAATTGCTTGATAAATTGATATCAAATTTCTCATTCATATTTTGCAAATCATCTCGTTTGTCATAATAAAAATGGGGAAATTGCTGATCTATAGTTGATTTCGAGTTTTGATTATAATAAACAAATTATTCTTATCTCTAACATTTATCTTCGAGTATTCATTGTTACATGTTACGAACCTGATGGAAATTGAGCATTCAAAAATCAAGCTTAGAAATCGAGCACTCACGTCAAAACAATTGGAGACAAATCAAGCACTTGAGCCAAATTCAAAATCAAGCAACAAATTGTGCACTCGCGCCAAATCAATCGAAGATATTAGACTTAGATGATTTCAATCCATATGTAAAGGTAAAATGCTTTAATTTTTAGCAATGAATCACTTCAAGCTCGTAAGCTAACTTTTTATGCACGAGATAAACTTTTCACAAAAACACTCGCATGAAAAATTATTTTCGATGTGACAAAAATCCTCACTTGATTTTAAAATTATTTACCAATGACACTTGTTTGAAAAGTTAAGTGAATATATCCCTAAAGTATTTACACTTGCTTAAATAATCAAGAAAAGAGAAAATTAGAAATTTCTTGTCTTGCAAACATCCGATGTCATAGCATATTCTTAGTCGTCCGATCAGTAGCGGACATCCGGTTGGACAGAACTTTTTGACGTTTTGACTGTTATAAATACCACATCACTTTAAAATCATTACACACATTTAAGAGCATTCAAGTGAGATTCTTTTGAGCAAAATTGTATTGATTTCTCATATCATTTATTATCAAATCATTCAGTTTTGAAAAACTTTTGATCAAATTAATTTTCGAAAATCATTCTACATATCAAAGTTTTTCATACCTAATACTTGAGCTTCATTAATTGTTATTTATTAAAGTGTTAGCATATTTCTCTCTTGGTACTAAATTGTGATCATATCATTTATTTAGATAGAAGTTTCAATTTTTATAATCTATTTTCTTTGAACTTGTGGGTCGTGTTGAGATCTTGTAAATGTCAACGTTCTAAAAGGATCAGTGCTCCTTGTTTGTAAGTCACCAGAGCTTTGTAAAAGGTTGGATTACACCACAAGTCAATAACATAATGAAATTGGTCTTACTCGTACCAGAGAGCTTGGTACCGAAGGATGTAGATCATTGCG
This sequence comes from Fraxinus baroniana, assembly GCA_903798355.1. Classification (NCBI taxonomy): domain Eukaryota; kingdom Viridiplantae; phylum Streptophyta; class Magnoliopsida; order Lamiales; family Oleaceae; genus Fraxinus; species Fraxinus baroniana. Next base: position 23,856 of record CAIGRO010290271.1, read on the forward strand.
TTGAATCGAACCTCCATAATTATATCGTTTGCACTGTCTATCACTCTCTACTTTTTACTTTCATATTCGTGCTTATTATTTAAATTAATCTATCTAGTTGTTACGTGTTTGATTTTTGATTAATATTTCGATTTTAAAGATCAATGCATCCCCCTCTTGGTTAGCTATTCTTGGACTATCAGTATTACGATGCAAAAACAGAATATCATACTTCAAGATTTCCATCCCAAAAAGAAATCAAAAACCACGAAGAACAACGGGCTTGGCTCTAATAGCATTTGTTAGTAAATTAACAAGAATTATGAAGGTATTAAACGATACCATTGTTTTAAAAAAAAATAAAAATAAGCAAGATTGTATGACACAATATGAAGTAGCGACCACAACACAAAAGAACACAAGAAATTGGTAGATGAATGGAGAATGTATCATAAAGGAGAAAGAATACAAAGAATATTGTGTTTACAATATTGTCCAATGATTCTTATCATATGAAAGCCATACAATTCGTAGAGTATATATAGGACTCAAAAGAATATGTTTCAGAGGCAAAGATGATCAAAAACCAGCCAAAAAGATGGAAACAAAACCTTTTCAAATAAAAATGCCGCTCGAACAAAGCCCGCACCAGGCGAGCAATAGCCTAGCGCCAAGTGAGTGATAGCCCAGCCCTGCCAATGGTGCTCAAGCGCTGAGTTTCAATCCCAAAATCCTTTTCTTGGCGCCTAGGTACCTCGTTTGGGTGCCACTGCCCAGTTGTTGCTCCAACTTCCATTTGCCAACTTTGATCCATCTTTAGCTCCTTCAATCGAGACACGAACCAACGTCAAAATTTGGGTTAGATGTTCAACATATAAAATTAAAGAAGTGAAAAAAACAGAAAAATTATAATTTCTAAATCACGAAACAATGTCACCTAAATCTGCATTGAAAAACCGGCAATAAAATCTCTGTAAGAGATAAAATGAGAAAATATTTGAGGGTAAGAGTGACAGAAAATGACACACAACAGTCTGAATACAAAGGTTAGTAATAAAATAAGAGCAATACAAATATTTTAATAGAAAATCGTTTTAGTACTAAAATCAGTTTAGTATAGCTTGAATTGTATTCGGTGTTACCGAAGGTTGTAATTTTGTAACAGTGAAGGTGTATCTATATATTTTAGAACTTGAGGGATCTGTTTGATATTTCTTAGCATACGGGAAAAGTTTCTTGCTTATGAATGAACGCAGTAGTGTTATGATAAATCCACAAACAAATACAGAATACCGTTGGCCAGACTCTCATTTCAGTTGCTTGCCTGCCACACTTGGCTTCATAAAGTGAAGATTATGCACAGTAACATTGTAAAATAAGCACTTAAAAAAAATAATACGCATTGCATATATTTAAAGACATGAAATGAAACAGACTAGTCTAGTAGAAGTCGGTCACCACCCAAAACAATCTATATGGTTCGGACTGTGGAATAAACAACTTATTATAAAGTGCATACTTAGATTTGAAAATAAATAACTACCAACAAGGTATAACTAAGGTTGAGATACTTTTGGTCTTAACACATAGTTAAATATATTAAATGTAAAAGAAGAAACAGATTTAAGTTTTTCAAAGCAATGGCCCATGTTAGTGTTTTAAACTCTGACCAGACCAAGCAGTCCAAGTTATTGGAAAATAGTTAAAATAAAGTTGAATTTTAACAAATTTTTACCAAATATTTGAATGGATCAACGGATCGTTCATGTTCTACTCGTCGAGCAAATGAATTTGATATATTTGGGCGTTGAAGAATTATTTTCGGATGAAGGAGAAATTGGTGAATGAAGTAGAAATGAAAAACATGAATTTTGAAATCAGGAAAAAAAAAATCAGTACATAAGGACGTCGCTTGAATGGCAACCTGGAGCCAAGTAAGCGGCGGTGTCTTTGAAATGAGCGCTCGAGCAACAATTGGACGATAAGCGAGCAGCAATCAATCTGTAAAACTTTTCGTGAAACAAGATGATTTTTGGGTTGTGTCTCCCTGTTTGCAACCATCAACTCCTATAAATTGAACCTCTATGTTTTAGTTTCATTCACTTCTATTCTTTGCAGTCAAAGCATATCATATAACATCATCTCCTAGCTAAGATTCTGCAATTAAAAAAAAAAAAACCTTTGTTTTTTCATTCCAAAAAGGAGTTCATAACCTCATTCGGTTTGCCGTTTCTAACTTTGTTTGGATCACAATTTCTTGTGTTTTGAAGTGCTACGAACACAAGAATTTGATCACAGTATCTTAGGAGACGGTTGCCATAAACAGTAGGCACTTGTGCGGAGCAAATTCATCCTAAGGATATAGAATTCAACTCTTGCCTCGATTTTTTTGCATTTCATTCTTTTGGTGCTATTCTGTACAACCTTCCATTTGATTACAGGTAGGTATTGGTAAGTTTTGATTACTGCAATAAAGAAATCCCTTCGTGCATTTACAAACAACACAAGTGACATGTAAAACTAGGGCAAGTAAAACCAGAAAATAATATGTTTCACATCTATGTTGGATAATTATCTATTGAAGATATGGACCCTAAGAATAACTGCACGACTGATATAGTTATATTACTGGAGAAATGCACAGCAGATTTATGTTAGATATTTTTTAATTAGAATCATAATATGTTCATTTTCCTCAGCGTGTCCCTTATTTTACGAAGGAGGCCAACGCGACAATTTTGTTTGTTCTCTTATTTCACTTTTGATGCATCAATTTTGTTCTCTTGTTCTTTTAGTGCTTGAAAAGGGCACAGTGGTAGTTTTGGTAAAAGCATGTAGGACCTTTCACGATCTTTTACTTATTTCAGACTTTTTGACTTTTCTCATTATGTGAGGACTTTTCGTCAGTGGTATAAACATGAAATTTCTCCTGCTCATTATCTACCCTCAAGGTCTGCTTGCCGCTTCAAGGTCCATAACAGCTTGACTAGTGAATACGAATAATCGACCCAAGATTAGTGATACATCCCAATATTTTCTCTGTCTAAGACAATGAAATCTACTAAAAATATGAACCTGCTTAATGTAATGAGTACGTTCTCAACCACTCGAGGGTGTTTGATGAAAGGTCTGTTGAAAGGAGATTGTAATTTCCTTCAGATCTTCCAAACCTAATTTCTTGCAGACAAAAAGAGGCATTAGATTTATATACATTCTCTAGAATCACATAAAGCATTAAAAGTGGAACTATTTCCTATATATCGAGCAAGCTATTATGAGACTCCTTAGATCTTTTTGTTTAGGAGGCAATTTTGTGTTGCAAAATAGTACTGCACTCCTCATGTAGTGTGATAGTCTCAAATTCAATGAGCTTTCTTTTCTTTGATAACATTTCCTTTAGAAACTTTGTATATATAGCTTCGTATTTGAGATATGGCCTCAAGTAATGGGATGTTGACATGAAGCTTTCCAAATATGTCCAAGAACTTTGCAAATTATTCTTCGAGCTTCTCCTGTGATCTTTAAGAAAAGGGAACATGAGACACTTATGTTTTGATAGGAATGATTGTCTTAAGTTGTGGACAACCTGAATTCTTATTTGGAACTAGTTTTATTAATTGTTCAGACAGATCAACATGCTCTTTTCTGTGGAAGGTACATTTTCATTCGACACCACATACTTCTTAAATATAATTTCTAGAAGTTGAATCCCACTCCATGTTGTAATTGCCTGAACCATTTTTTCCTCCGACCTTTTTAAAAGCCTTTTGAGGAAAATGAATAGGAAGTGTATATATACTCTAGCTAGAGTTTTTGCCTTCACATGCTGATCATAATCGGGATCCCTGGATGTCTATTTGTGAATGCCTTAGCTATTTGTCCTATCTGATATTTTCCAAATTATTTATAGCAGCCTCTTGAATATGAAACTTGGTCAGTTTTTTTGCGTGAACTGAGCTGATGCTTCAACCTTTTTTCGCAATGCTTTTTCCCATAAAGGTTTCTTATATGGCTGCTAAAAACCTGGTGATATGCATTCTGATACGGTGTACCTGAGATGACTACATATAACTCCAGGAGAAATTTGGATGATTGCTCCATGAGGATTATTCTGCTACCTCTAATAGTTTTGCATATAATTCACCTCATCAACTGATTTAGCAAACAGACATCCCTCATTACAATCCATGCTTTCATGATCACCTTCACCGTGATTGAATTTTGGCCCAACTGCTTTAATTGCATTTACTGTTTGATTATTTGTCTTACAGTCAACCTTTTTAGTTAATGCTGCTATTTGTGCTGAGATTGCTATTAGTGTGTCAACCTCGTGCATCCCTGTAGCTCTCTGTTTTCACCTACTTTTTTAGTCGGCCATAATGACTAAAGTTATGCTACATGAACATTAGGCTTGACATAATGGTTGACATAAAAGTCACGTGGCGCCCCCCTATTATGTCATTTATTATGTTCATGTAGTATAATTCTAATGACTAGCATATGCTAAATCTTCCATTATTTTATATACCTGATCTACTGTACTTTTGGTAATTGACACATCACAGGCAAAGTCAAGATTTGCCCTACTAACCGGTTTTGCCTAATGTAGATGTACTGAACTTGTAACCATTTCTACAAACCATGTCGTGGACATTGTCAAATCAGTCCTTTGTTTCTTTCCCATGCTTCATTACAGCATTCCGAATCGAGTTTCGAGAATGTAGTGATTTCATTCCTTAACTTGGCAATCATTTTTGTGTAATAAGTTATTTAAGAACTCTGACTTAAACTGTTTCAAGTAATGATGTTGTGATGTACAAATGTGTCCAACTATTTCCTACCTAAAACTCTCAAAAGTATAAGGGAAGAAGAATTACATCACTAAAAACCCACGAATATTAAATTGTTGCACACATATTTAGAAAATCTTGAAATATGAGTATTTGTGTTGTCATTGGGTCTCTCAAAGAACTATAAAGCGTTCTGGAACATATTTATATATCAATCTTCAAATGGAAATTTGCTTGCTTGAATGCTAGATAAGCTATGTTGGACTGACTTTCTATCACTAGCAAAACCATATATTCTTTCACCAGTCTCTCATTGTCATTATCCATAGTTATAATCGGACATGCTGCATAATCATTCACACCAATTGCCACTTTTTGTATGTTTTCTGCTATTGATTCATCTTGTTTTTTACGTGTTTCTATCTATTCTTTCTTCTTAACTTGAATGTTTGTTTAATTTTCGGATCAAATGGAGGAAAATCACATTGTTTCGAATTTTACGTACAAGATCCTGAGAAAAAGGAAAGGAAACATTGTAATCCTTTCTAATATGAAGTTTAAAACTAAGACGGTAATAAAAATAAAAATTAAAGTTATAACTAACTAAAGCTAATTAAATATTATTGTTTCCAACAAAAACGTTAAAAACTTGATTTTACAAAATCCCGCAAGTATACGATATCATAGATAAGTAATAAAATGGTGAATAGAGTATCGTTCCCCAAAAACTATGTTTTTAATTTAGAATCAATTAAATGCTAACTCTAATCGAATAGTCAAATTTGTATGAAGAGTTTATACTACTTAACTATTTAAACCAGATATTCTAATAAGCAAATTATGAAAGCTTTTGTAAAATTACATTGAGTGCGTACGAAGACTTCCTCCTTATCAATCCAATTTAATGCAATTCAATATCATGACAATATGTATTCATTCTAGTTGATCAATGTTTCTAAATTATTCAATAATCTCTCTCAAGTAGATATAAATCCATCATCTCATGTGACATCTATTGAAATCATGGAAGGTATAGGGATATATCTATATACATTATTGGATCTCACAATGATTGTTATAATATGCTATTATTGTCTTACTCGATAATAATAAAATTCACACATCAATCCAATTAGTGAAAAAGTAATTGAAAAGAATTAAATCATATAACCAAGATCCAAGAATAAACACATATTGAGTATCAAAATAATAAAATTATATTAAAAATTCATAATAAGGGTTCATCTACATCTTAGCAAATAAAAGTCTAACATAGCATCGCAAAAT
>CAIGRO010290278.1:0-10270 GCA_903798355.1 Fraxinus baroniana
TTAATGGACAATTTTCACAAAAAAAAAAAAAAAACGAAGTCAGACGAACACCTAAATGTTTTCTCGTAATAGGTCATCCGACATACGAGTATAAATAACAACAAACCATGCATTATTTCAATAAATTTAAAGTCACTTCCATGAATAATTTTCTCTACTTCGTCCGTATATAAAGCCAGATCTTTTGCAACTAAAACAAGTCTCCAGTAGAGAACGCCCAACAAAATGTATATATGGAACCATGATTTGACAAAACCCAAGTTTAGAACGAGCTACAAGAAGTACCGCCTGAATATATTGAGGAAGATGTATACGTCGACTACCTCCATTTTGTCACATGCAATAATAGAATGCGATTCTTCAATATAGGTTCCAATAAGAAGAAAGATGGAAGAAAATGCCGATAAAAGGTTACTGTCCTTGTATCTCGGCACAAATGCTTCTGCATATATAGTTACAGCACAATATTTACTGAAGCAAGCCGAAGGACTCTTTTTTTTCTTATACAGTTAGCTAGCCGCTCAAATATGCATGTGATGATGATCATTTGATATCACGTCAGTGCTAAAATAAGCGAGTGCTAAACATTGTATCAAGAAAAACTATGCATGCAACTGGTAATAAGCATTATCTCAACCTGAAAAGGAGAATACTAATAGCAAGTTTAATATATAAATATATATACACGTTCAACAGCATCGCCAAGCCCTTACCCGCCTAAATGGAATTCATCTCCTTCGTCTGGTGTGTGTTTGAGCCACATTATTTTGAAATAATGTATTCTGAAATAGTAGATTAATGGAGAATGTGTGGTTAAAAAAGAATGAAAAGTTACTGATGTGTTGAAAAATATTATTTTATTGAAGAATGTGTTGTCAAAAATGTTTAGAAAAATAAAAATGAAAATGAAAATTTTAATGTGTACCAAATAGGAGCTTAAATTGCCATTTTATAGACATTTAATATTTTTACTCTTTAACATCTGATCTTTTAAACTTTGGGAGCATGCCAATGAGGAAGACCCTAAATATATGAAATTTCACAGCATAATGGTAACTCATTATTCAAAGATTTCTTACACATAAGCCTCTGGGTAAGTTTTTGATTATATGAGAAAAAGCCTTAAATGCTTCTGCATATATAGTTACAGCACAATATTTACTGAAGCAAGCCGAAGGACTCTTTTTTTTCTTATACAGTTAGCTAGCCGCTCAAATATGCATGTGATGATGATCATTTGATATCGCGTCAGTGCTAAAATAAGCGAGTGCTAAACATTGTATCAAGAAAAACTATGCATGCAACTGGTAATAAGCATTATCTCAACCTGAAAAGGAGAATACTAATAGCAAGTTTAATATATATATATATATATTATATATACACGTTCAACAACATCGCCAAGCCCTTACCCGCCTGAATGGAATTCATCTCCTTCGTCTGGTGTGTGTTTGAGCCACATTATTTTGAAATAATGTATTCTGAAATAGTAGATTAATGGAGAATGTGTGGTTAAAAAAGAATGAAAAGTTATTGATGTGTTAGAAAATATTATTTTATTGAAAAATGTGTTGTTAAAAATGATTAGAAAAATAAAAATGAAAATTTTAATGTGTACCAAATAGGAGCTTAAATTGCCATTTTATAGACATTTAATATTTTTACTCTTTTTAACATCTGATCTTTTAAACTTTGGGAGCATGCCAATGAGGAAGACCCTAAAGATATGAAATTTCACAGCATAATGGTAACTCATTATTCAAAGATTTCTTACACATAAGCCTCTGGGTAAGTTTTGATTATATGAGAAAAAGCCTTAAAAACCGTTTTAAACCTACCTTCAGTGCTTCTATATAAAAGTAAAAATAGAAAGGTAAACAAGGGAAACATAATTTAAAACTCATCTGCGCAAACTTGTGCTTCTTCTCCTTTGTCAGACTATATTTTATGTATGTCACTTGATTCGACTTTGAGCACCCATGTTTTGGCAGTCAATTGGCCAGAAACACAGAGATGTCCCACAAAACTCTTGATGCAAATCCCAGCACGCACTATGACCATGCCAAGTAATTCCTGTTGGTTATGAAAAGTGTGGAGAAGAATACAGCATAGATCTCAGGTGATCTTTGGAGGTTGATGAAGCTGTTATAGAATTTGAATGCAATACACTTGAATCTCCTGGAGTGCCATTCCATTTATCTGGACTTGCATTCTCTCCCTTGGAGGATGGCACTTGAAAACTTGCATTCTGAACGATTGGAGATCCACGACAAAAAGAGTAGCCCTGTGGCAGATAATGATAGAGAGGATTCGGATGCCTTGAATCTCTCATTGATGTCAAAATCCCAAATGTAGATCCCCCAACTTTCATATTTCCCTCATCACATGTAGCTTTAATTACTGAACCAGATTTGTTCTCTGGTGTATCATCAATAACAATTATTTCCGTTGTGGCCCTGCCGCGAGGAACTGCACTCCTGAGATGGGTGGCAGAAGAAGCTCGCACTTTCTCAATATCATCGGTAATTGGAGTAGTACCCACTCTAATCCTGGACCCAAGTTGTTCAGGGGTCAAGTTGCACCCGTCCATGTATTCATGACACCCCATTGATGATGGGAAACTCCAACCATAATTCTTATTTGAAAGCATGGGCATTGATGGACGAGGAAATAATAGTTGTGTCTTATGATTGCTGTGGTTTACAGAACCATTTGATGAATTGACATCAAAATGCAATGTCTGCATGCTGCTATTCTGCAAACGGTCAGAGGTCGGAACTTGTGAAATCGTATGATGTAACGAGTGGTCCTCATTGTAAATCTTTCCCAAAGTGACACTACTATCACCCCAAGATAGTGGCTGTGCATGGTCATTCATAATACTTGATGGAGCAGGCTTGGTTTCAGCAGACACATCTTTGTCTTTATTTACCACCAAGTTCTTTCCCATTAGTCTGAGAATAGGAGTAGACATAGGTGTAGCAGACTCGTTGTGATCATGATTTGGGGACTTAACCTCAGAATTTATAGAAAACTGCATAGGCCTATGCCCCATGGGTGATTTTGCAACATGTTCTTCAGGTTCTGAACTTGACTTGCTCCTAGAGACTATTTCTGACCTCGAGCTGAAACTTTCGAACTTTCTCTTCGCAAAGTAACCCATTTGCTTTTCTATGGCAGGAAGTGCAAGTGAAGACATAGATCTTCTCTGTAAAAGTTGTGATCCTTGATTGTTTAAAGCAGAACCCGATAAAGCTCCCTCCTTCCTAGAGCAACAGCACGGCTGACTGTTTTTGAATCTGAAAGGACTCGATTCAGCAAACATGAAATCAGTGCTTGACTGGTCCAGATTGAGCTTTCCTTCTCCTGCACTCACGGCCTGCTCGAAAGGACTGGAACTCTCAACCACAGGATCAAGGCTAGCTTGGGAGAAACTAGATCTTGTCTCAGGTTGAACACCATGATCAGGTTCTAAAGACAACTTCTCCAAGGAAACTGAATAAGATCTTGCTGCGATGGAGTTGGACATAGCTGACACGGCAGAAACAGGAGATTCTGATGAATCCATATCAATTAATTCATGCTCATCTTCAGAAGATTGAACCCTGCAGGTAGTTAGTGATGAATTTCCATGAAGATCGTCTGAGTCCATACGCCCAGGACTTGGCAAAAAGGATCCGGGTGGTCCAGGAATAGGTATCGGATCAACATCCACAAAGTAATTTCCTGGTTCTTCGTTAGTATCCAACTCTGCCACCATGTGGACATTGTGAGTTATGACATGTTTCCCCACTTCATCCCTGCAGAACATCTCTTCACCACCCAATACTGCCTTAACTGGAAAAGGTTCCTTGTTTGCTTCAAGATACTGTTGTGACAGACCTTGCACAGGGAATGCAGAATCCAAAGATTTGTTAAAAACCAGAAAAGTTCCCTCGTCAGCCATGTCAGGGATTGATTCACAGACAATGTCATCCGAATTCTCAATCTCTTTTCCCGAAAGTTCCATATCATTGGATATAAAAGATGGAACACTGTCACTGGCAAAAGAATCAATCTTCTTCCCAGCCTGGCGACTATCAAATTCAGGAGAGTGCTGTGAGCTTTTCAAAGCTTTGGTTTCCTCCTCTCTACAGATCATAAATGCTCCTCTCTTCTTACGGATTTTCAAGACCCTAGTTTTATCAACAAATAGCTTATCTGTTGTTTCTAATTGAGTTGAATTTTCACACAGATCTTCTACCGGGTGATGTTGCCTAAAAATTGTGTATTGGGATGCAAGGGCTTCTTCATCTGATCCTGACACGTAATGCATATGAGGCTTCTTCCGGTCCAAACATTTTCTAATCAAACTTTTCTTAGAGCGATCAGGAATAGAAGCTTGGCTGCCAGTGGACTCATTCTTCCTCAAAGATGATAGTTTCTTGCCTCTAGATGAGAATGCATGATCCACAGAAATATTCCTTGAAGATGAAAATTTCTTACCCTGATGTTGGGACGATCTTGAGCTGATAAAAGAACTATGAGAATTTTTAGTGGGACTGAGCTCCATTCTCTTGTCAATCCGAGAAGGTATATGACTTTTTGTAGAATTTGGAGGATCCGTTATACGATTAAGAACTGACAGGCTATCTTTCCTCAACTGCTTCTCGCTGCACTTAGATAACATGAGGTGTTTCTTCTTTCTATTGTGACAGCTTTGAGAATCCGACAAGGAAAATCCTGCCCTCTTTCTCGAAGAAGGATTCTTACATCCATCATGAGAAGAAAGAGACAAATTCTCCAGCCTTCTGCTGCTTTCAGGAGGTGATTGTGGATTCTGATCAGATAAAACTGCCGAACTCAAACTACTAGTTCTCTTCAGAAAAGGGTCAGTTTGTGAAGACTGACGACTTTTTACTTGCAAGTCTTTAGTTACACCTTTGTCTGAATGCTGATTTTCACCTTCAAGATTAATCTTCTTCAATAGACCAGTTCGCTTGGAGCCTACCCACTGTCTTGTAATTCCAAAATTATTTAGTTTCATCTGATCACAAGCTTTCAAGGGTTGTGTCAAACATTCTTCTTTCTCGCAACTTTCTTCAGGAAGAACATTTCTTTGTTCACTATCATCAATCTGTCAACAACCCATGATTAATTCGCATTTTGCTGAAGTATAATAAGCAATCCAGACATTTGATAAAGAGAGCAACTCGTGATACTTTGATGCAAACAGTATAACTAATAAGCTAAACAAAATTACAGGTAATCTAAATTGCAAATATACCTTTTTATCAATAGAATACCAAAAATGAGAACATGAATCCTGCATGTTAGATTGAAAACCAAAAACAAAGAATAATACAAATCAACAAAAAGTCGCCAATCACAACTTAATTTAGCTTTTTGGTGCCAAAATCTTGTGATTTCATAATAAACCAAATGAGAAAGGAATATTTCCCTAGCTTCATTCAAGGTCGACAATCAAAAAGCTGAACATATGCCAAAAATGGAAAAGCCAGAAAAAATTGATGGGCAAACAAGAAAGCACAGCAACAGTCAAGAACGAGCTGTAAAGAAGTTGAAGTAACACACCTCGTGACAATGATCATGCCTCAGAAAGCAACTATTTTGGCCATGAAGAGTACATTTCATAAGCTTGTGTTTCCTAATGAGATTTCTCTTCTTACTCAATGAAAATTTGCTTTCTTTGTCTCTTTTCTCAAGTTTCCTAGGTCTACAATCATCTTTAGCATTTGAGTTTGATTGCAGATCATCAAACTTTGATAGAATACGAAGTTTTGTGCCATTGGAGTCAATGTAGACTGCAGCTTCTTCATTGATGTCCTCTACATCGGCAGGAGTTGCCATGTCTTTCTTCTCTTCAACAGACATCCCTATATTTGGAGCAGAAAAACCCAAGTTCGAGGCCCAGTTTGTTCCATTTCTTCTATCAAGATCCTCCAACGTAAAATGTTTGGCAGTTGCATATACATCCACCATCAATCGCGTCTTTCTTGGCTTTATTCTGTGCTTAATGACTGCAGGATTTTCTGTGCACTTGATTGTTGACTCCCCAGAAAGACATTGATCAATGTGGGCATTTAAAGTGGTGTTAGAAGAAGATGAAAAGGTCTTGCATACCGGGCACACTTTTGAAGCCATTGTTTCCGACACCACAGAAGTGTTTGCACCCGCGACTTCTTGCAACCTTGGGTCAGCAACGTTACTCAATTTCACAATCAATCTGCACTTCTTAACCGTTTCTTTGATTGTACTTTCGCTCTTGTTGGATGATGGAACTACAGATACAGGCTTTTCCGTCAAGGATCCTGGGAATTTTTTAGTTTCTGCTTCCAAGCAAGGGCTTTGTACTTTGGGAATCTTCTCTCTTTCAGAATAAGAATGACTCGTTATGGTTGATGGAAATTCTTTATCTTCTTGAGATTCACCTGGATTAATGTCTCCACAATCCACATTCAGCTTATGGCCATGCCCAATATTGGTACAAGAGACGGACACAGGATGATCACTTGAACAGGAGAGCTTCACATCGGAGTTGCTTATACTTTCTATGTCACTGGTAATGCTTCCAACATCACATTTTTCAATTGATGAGTTTCTTGCATAATCAAGAGACTGAAAAGGTGGCAACAGATTGGTCACGCCATGTTTCAAACAAAGTTGCAATTTTTTCTGAGAAAATGGCCAATTCGTCTGGATATCCTTGCTCCGTGTATTGAGAACATAATCCCTGCAGTAAAATTTATGATTGAGATATACAACTAATATCACATAAACAACAAATTCAGGACAAAATAATGGGGGTGTTTGAATACACGAATTCATAAAATGAATTGCAAATATCACAAGACCCTTCTATTATGCACCTGTTTTAGGGGGAAAAAACTGTATAATGAGGAATAAGACCGCCCCCAAAGAATGGCAGCTTTTGACAGAGGATTTAACCACAAATAGATTTGCAAGAAATTTGGATTCCCAGTGTGAGAGGGGTTTTGGAAGAACATGAAATGACCGTTACTAATTACCCAAGAATAGCCAGTCAAAATTGACCATCCAACGGTGGTCATTAACAAATTGAAAGAACAACTTTATAAGACATGGTAGACCAGATGAAAACCAAAAACTGCTAAAAATAAGGTCATTAGGCCAAAACTAGGCAAAGAAAAACAAATAAAGAGAGAAAAAATTGCATATTCATGAAGCTTGATGGCAAACCCATATTTGGATGAATCAAAATCAGAAATATGCAACTGGGATCTGGCCAACAAAGAAAATAACAAGAAATAACATGACAAGTGTAAGACTTGAAGATTTATGAAAGATGAAATTTTTCATCCATTTATTACCTTATGGAGAATTTGGACAGATCTACCTCAAGCTGCTGCTTATTATCAGAAGCCCTCTCATGACTATTACTGCTTTTCAGTTGTGAGATTTCACAAGGACACTGGGGATCTGGTGGAGGGTTTTCAATGGATAACATCTGCTAACAGCCTTTTTCTCCCTTCTTGTGCTGTCTAGGCAACAGTCACAAGAACCTATTTTATCTCCAAAACAAGGCCTTATCTTACTATACTTATCCTTCAGCATAACAGTAGCCTAAGGCCTCACTCAACAAAGGTCCCCAACCCCACCACCACCAATACCACCTCTAAGATCAAAATCAAACAACCCCACCTAAATATTGTACCTTTTCTTCAACAATTCATCAACCCTGCAAAGAAGAGAAAAGAACATCAAAACATAAGATCAGAAACTTTGGGAAGAAAAAACAGACCCACAAAATAAGAAGGGCAGTGGAAGATTCTGGACTCCTCTAAGAATGTCATTTTATGTGCCTGGAAGGTGTAAACTTGAAGCATCTTATATGAATATAGCTCTCTGGAAGAGTCTGATTAAGCGAGGAAAGAAACAAAATTTGGCAAAGAAAGAAGGCAACAAGCAAAGATCGAACCTCGTGAATCGTTATTTTATGTGGGCAAACCAAGTGAAGGTACATAGATTTGCTGAATCTTTTCAAGATGGGAAACAATTAACCTTGCTCACTTGAAAAATCAAATTCAAAGAGAGCAAAACCAATATGATATGATGACAAGGGGTGATGAATCAGATAGATTCCAGAAATGAACCCAAAAAATCTCACGGATACACATGCATATGGTATAAACTGACCTCAAAATCAAAGTAAGCGGTGAAATATTTACATGGTGTAAAATGATTCAGAACAGATGGAAAGAACCCAGACCCCAAAATCAAGTCTTTAGTCAGTCGAGTGAACAGTAGACATGAGAAATGCAAAATCCAGTTTCAACGCATAGGCATAGACCAGATTTATTTTGCTTTGATCTAAGGAAAAACTATGGACGAAACTCTTGTCAAAAATTATGTAAAAAATACGCCAAGAATTGAGTGAAAATATAGATCATAAAATCACAAAAAATAGTTGGAGGTTAAACCCTATCAACACTCATAGCCCAGCTCAAAAGCGATTAAAAAACACACACACACCAGCACAAAACATCCAGAAAATCTTACAAGTTTTCAAAAAAAAAAAATTAAGAAAAGCCCAAAATCACTGATTTTTGAAGGCAACAAATAAAGAAAACCCCTTTAAGGACAAAAGAAATTCCTGGAACAAAATCAGATACAGACCTGTTAGTTTTGAATCTGTATATATTCCTAGTAGGAAAAATGAAGAGGAAATACAGTCATCGAATGCTTAAAAGGCTTTAGAAGAGTAACAGCGATAGACAGAAAAAACAAAGAAAATAGCTCAAAGCAAGAGAGAAGATGCATCTATAGAGAGAGAAGGTGTATGTATTAGTTTATCTATAGTAACAAAGGAAAACAGCACCACCCACTCACACATCAAAAGGGGCATCAGGTTCTTCACTCCACAAAAAGGTTGTTTTATACCATTAATCTCCTCACGATTCACCTTCCCTTGGTGAATATGCGTGAGAGAGAGACAGAAATATTCAAGAATTTTACATATACATGAGAGAGAGAGAGAGAGAGAGAGAGAGAGAGAGAGAGTAAAAAAATATATTATATTTAGAGAGAGAGAGTATTATACTCTACAGAGCTGTCCTAGCCTATACTAACCCTACAGGGTTCTCTGCATTTGCTCAAAAAATTTCCAGTTTCTTTATTCTTGATATTTTTGCATTCATGTATGTGCTAAAAGACAATTTTAGCCCCGTCATTTTTCTGAAATTACGATAAGACTGTAACCCTAAAGCTTAAACGACAAGAATCCTTTTGGTGTGTTGACAATGATAACCATGGTCGATTCTTCTAATTAATTAATTAATTAATTAATATTAACCTGTTGTTTTAGCTTAACAATGATAACTCTTCATTTGTGTTTTATTGACTTATCTTTTCATTTTTCTTTGCTAATCATTCAATAAGCAAATAAATTAGGAGCCGTTTTGGAGGGCTAAAAAGCATATTAAAATTGAAAATATGATCGTTATTGGATCTCACTCGTCTAATAAAAGTCAACAATAATGACTAATTTTTCAATTTTAATCCGATTTTAATCTCTACCAAACGGACTCTAGTATTTTTTATTACACATTTTTCAAATAAAATAATTTTACACGTATGTTCATAGCTTTTTTCCTACTTTCTTAATTCCATATTTAAAACAAAAAAATCACATTTCAACAAAATCTATTCTGAAAAATCGACGTGAAACACGACCTAAAAAATGTTATATGGTGTATCAAATTGGACATGATTATTTTAAAGAATGTTATACGCTATATTTTTTCTTATCTGATCCAAAAATTACCAAGTTAAAAAATCACGACATTACTAGAAAATTTACAATACAACGATATTTAAGTGTTTGGAATGTGATTCAAATATAATAGATTACATATGATTTATAGACAAATAAATTACTATTATAAAACTTTTCACTTTATCATAATATTCCCAACAAAATATAGAAACTTGTAGTAGTGCTACAACTTAAACAAGAAAATAATGACAATTATTCTATGGCATCTTAAGGTTGTGTTTGACACCAATTTTGGAGAATAATTTGATTCGAAATAGTGATTGATGGAAGAATGCGTGGTTAAAAAGTGATATTATTTTATTGATAAAATGTGTAATTGAAATGAATAAAAAAAATTGATGTCAAACAAGGGCTAAATTGATAAAAAGGTCAAATAATAACTAGAAATTACATATTCATGCTTTTTGACCAAAAATCTAGTTTCTTTCTTCTTTTTCTTTTCATCTGGTTGTTAGG